>JAZBGY010001671.1:0-18301 GCA_037414755.1 Lydus trimaculatus
GGTTTGGGCTGGGCGATGATGAGTCAGTCAGTCAGTCAGGACATACAGTTTTATATATTTAGATTATTAATTATTGCCATTTGATTCTATAATTAGCAAAATGAGTAATTGTTTATTTCCATGTGTTTAATTGTATTTAAATTGATTATTTTATTGCTTATTGACTTAATAAATGTACTTGTTGGAATGTAGGAAAAACATTTGACTAACTTCTTATCGTCAGTAGCGGCACACCACACCTGGGAGGTACATTTCAAAGTGCGACATTTTTATCCATCTACCCCTATAGTTACTCCACTGTTATAATTCTTTCATTATATCTACTGACGAAAATAATTTCTCAGGGGAGGTTAAATGATAAGATAAGAAAATAGGGGCCTATTTGCCTTCCTGAATCGCGACCACCGTTGATATGTCACTAAAGATTGTGTCCCTCTGGAAGACACAATCGGCTTTCATTCACCCAGCGTGCCACTGACTGACCTTCATATGTTCTTGGTAATCTCTCCTGAATATAGATATTGTTTGGTCTTTTTTTTTGTGTGTTTTCTTAACAATTCTGCCATCTGGAGCTTTAAGTGATTTTGTGCGGATTATCTTTAATCCTTTCGCTACTGTAGGTCTCACGGTATTTAAACAATTCTAGGCCTCGAAGGCACCGTCTCGACTACAATAATTTGAAACGCCTAGAGGCGCCTACAACAATCATTAAGCTCCACTAGTTGACTCCCTAATGCAACGTAAATGTATTTAGTGTCAGTATGAATGTGGAAATGTCAGGTTCGGACGTAATTTGCTCTTCTTTGTTCTTGTTAGATAATCTAATTATTTTTATGTTTTTGTCACTCTTTCATAAAGAGCTTTTTACTCCCTTATTTTCCCGAAATTTCGCAATTTTCTGCTATGATAGCGCTGCAGTCGAAATGGGAACAAATTGCAGTGCCATCTGTCGCATGAGATGAGTAATGTATTTTAAACAACAATTTTGATTGGTTCTTTTTTGAATTTAACACAGGGTATCACGTCAAAGTGATAGATTTTGTACTTATTTACAGTGCTGCCCTAGCGGTTTTTTAAAGAAGCTGCCTATCGGTAAGGTGGAGTGGCATAAACTTTGCGCTTTTGTCATTTTTTTTTATGTCTTTTCCTGTGCAAAGTTCAAAAATCGTTGAAACATTCCACATTATCTATAATCAAGTGTTCCTATTTTTACCTATTTTTATTCGTAAAAATTAGCAAATCTTATGATAAACAAAATTTTTGATAAATTTTGTGCCGGATCGGTGGAGGATCAATTGGGAACACCCACAACCGGTCGCCGTTTTCAATAACGTGCCAAATCACTTTTGAAGAAATATATTGAGGCCTTTGAACCCTATGGTCTAAGCGTAGAGGCGGCCCCATTGATCCAAAGACGAATCAATTACATTAAACTACTAAAGAATTATCTAATAGAAGCTAAAATCGAATGGGCGATCACATTTGTTAAGACGACCCTGTCCGTAATTCTTGTTTTCCTTGGGCTTTAATTATGTTCAAACCAGTTCTGCAAGAGTATAGGAATAAATAAATGTTGTAATTTTAATTTAATTTTATTATCGATCAAGTAATTTTCCACAAAAAAAAAACAGTTAAATCAAATAGAAACAACGAGAATCTTATGGAAAAACGAAATATTTTTAGAAATTAATTACCTAATTAAAGGTTATGCCAGTTAATAATTCAATAAAGGAAAGTTAATTAAAGCTGGTCATATACGCTGCAATTTACGTCATTTTTAGTTGACATAACCTCACAGAAATGGCGGTAACGTGTGTGGTTAACTTTAACTACCAATTCTATGTGTACCTAAATTTATCACACACACACACAACATATTTAATCTCTTCCTTTTTAAAATTCTAGTATCTTTTATAAGCATTGTTCCATAATGTAGCAAGCCAACATAAAAGATAATTTAATTAAAACGAAATTATTCATTTGACTTGTCGGCTGGTGTGTTGAAAAATGTTCCATTGAATGAATAAACAACAATTGAGTGTTTTATGGAAGATTTCCACTTAGCAACAACGATTGAAAATGAATATCGTTTTTTTTTTGTGAAAATGATAATGTCATTTGGTAAAAAATATGTGAATGTTTATTGATAATTCTAATGGAAATCCATCAATTCCACAAAATTGAATCAATCTAAATTTTTGTATCTTTGTCTGTTTTCCATTTTTAGACCATCAAAACAGCAAAGGGGAAGAAAAAAACGTGTCCTCTAAAACGTAATGTTATATCAATGGAACACAAAATTCTATCTCTCTATTTTCGTTTATTCAAACAGAACACGTACAATCAATTTAGAACATACAGATGAAAAATCACTAGATTTTCATAAACAGAGAGAGAGAGAGAGAGCGAGCGTGAAAGACAAAGAAATAGTCCAAGTAGGTAGAGTAGTAGAAGTGAGATAGCGTTATTAGGTATTGATGTTTGGTTGTTTAAAGGTTCTTCCCTTAGGTATCAAATAAATGGATAGATTTGTGAACGTTGAATTGAGAAAAACTGGGATGGTTTTGTTGTTTTTCCACCTCACACATCAAATTTCAATCTTGTCTCTGGGGAAAAAAAAATACTAATTTTCCGCTCGATTGTTTGATGTTATTTTGAAAAATGTTTCATTTTAAAAATCATGATCAAATTTCAATCAGATTCAAAGTTTTCCATTGGTTTTTGTCAGATATTTCGTTGTTGACGACAGTTTTTTTTTCCAAAATATTCTATATATAGGTTATTTGTGTACCAAAGATGGCGCCGAAATTTTGACAAATTTGACCTTGATCCTACCTATATTTCGTTCTATTTACGAATACGCTGTATATATTACAATAAGCGGATTTGGAAGATTTTCACTAGATAGCTCGAAGTTGAGAATTGGATAATCTTTGAAAAATTTTTCTTCTTCTTTTAGAAAATTCTCCGTTTAAATTTCAATTCCGTTTCCTGTCTTCGTCCACTTTGTGCTTCTTCTCCTTTTTTTTTTTGTCTTGTTATTGTTAGAAGAAGAATATTCTCGTTTGTTATCAGCATAAATGTCGAATGTCATACGAATTAAAGCAATTATTCAATTAATTGTTTAAATTATTGTTGTTAACAATTTCGTGTGGCTAATTTGTTTTTTCTTGTTATAACTTTACTTCGCTTCTAATTCATTAATATTCCATCCTGTTTTTGGTTATTATTATTACTATTATTTATTGTAGTTGTTGTTCAATAAATTACTTGATAGTTTAATAGATCACATCTGGCTTAAATATCGCTTAATAGATCGTATTTATAATTAATAGAAGCGATATTATTATTAATTATTCCATTTATAAATGTTGAATAATTTTAGAATAAAACGTATTGTTGGTTGCATACATTCAGGTTGTACTGTATTGTTGGTTGCCTATAAAGTTTTTGACGTATCTAACAATACGATTTTATTGTACGTATATGGCCTCTTTTAGACCAAGAAGGAGCTGACCAATGCTTTAGTAAGCGGCTGCTCATACAGGCGACCAGTAATATCACTGCCATCTTTATATCTACCAGACTGCCAGATTGCAGTTGGTCCACAAGCATCTTGATTTTGAATTCGGCATGTTGAAACAGACTGAGCCAGTAACGTCATTCCACTACATAATCAGTCCTAAATAGAGAGCAGCGGGTCAACCCACTCCGCTCTCTATAGAACTGATTGATCTTATAGGAATTCATTATGTAGTGGATGGCCATGGACTGTATACGTCAGCAGTGTTCATTGCCAAATTTTCCAATTTTTAGTGATATGCACATGCGCAGTAAGTTTCTAGGTGCATGTGTCACTGTTAAAGACGACAACGAACACGGTCGTCATGATGGATGGCCCGCTTTAGAAGTTTATTGTTGTATAGGCAACCAGTAATGTCTTTATGTTGTAAAATTTGCCTTATTATAACTTTAATTATAGTTTTTCTTTTTGAATATTTAATAATTAATGGAAAATTGAATTGTTTTATAATTGTTTAACAATTATTTGAAACTCGGAAATTTACTTAGTTGTTCGTTGTTGTTTTTTTTTTTGGAATATCGAAATAATTAAAGGGGGAAAAACACAAACAAAGTTGTAAAAAATGTGGAGAGAGAAAGAAAATAACGATAAAAATTTAATGAGATTATAAAAAGCATTTTAATGGAAACTCTATTAAAATTGTAATGGTTTTAAAAGTTGATTTAAACAAAAATTTTTGGGAAAATGCCACATTTTATTTATTTAGACGCTAATTTACATTAAAAATTAAAGTAACAATTGTCGGTTTCCATTCGAATTATCATACGCCAATTTAAATTTTCCATCTAGGAGGACAGTTTCTATTATCTGATAAAGATGTTCGATAATCTCTAAATTGACGAACATTACTATCTTGTCATTTGCAGAATTATTGTTGTATTTTGCCCACAATACAAATCCCCAAATTGATGATGATGATGATGATCGTTCAAATCATACAACTTTCACTCATATGGGACGAATGAGATGATCTATTGTTGAAGATTTTCTGGGTTTAAATCAAATTGGGTTTGATTTTATCCATCTTTATCGCTATTTATCAAGAAAATTCTCCATATTTCTTAATCTCGTTTTGTACGAATTCTAAAAGGTTGTGTTTATTCATCTGATTTACCTACCTCAAAGGGATTGTTGTGTTCTCTACATTATGTTTGATTAGACTTTCTACTTTAATAATAATAATAATAATAATAAAAAATTACAACAGCGAATCAGCTTTTTATTATCGTAATTGAAACAAATCAACAAATACTACATTATTTTCATTAACGTTTTGCTGTTGTTGGCGCTTTTTTCGTGTAAATTCTAAAGAGTGATCCATTAATTTCCCCCCAAAGAATCTGGAATCAACAACATCAAGTTAAACTACAATTTAATTTAGTTTTTTCCTCCTCCCGCTGCTGCTTCTAGATAGTCGTCTCCCGGCGCATCCACCATTTCTACATCTTGATTTCTACCACAATTTTTACCCTGTTTTTTTTTTATCATCATCATTACCATAATGATGATTTAATATGTTCACATCTTGATTTTAACTCAACAACCCCCTCTTTACATCTTTCTATATACATATATATATATATTTGGAGATGGTTGTGGTATAAAATCGCGCGTGCGGCACATCATCAAACAGTCGGCTTCCAGCCACCGTTGCTGTTGTTGTTATTACAAAATAAATTTAAATTCAATAAAATGTTGTTAAAAATATTCAATAATAGATGAGAGTGTTTTTGATAATGTCATCGTCATTCTTATCGTTTTTTTCTAATAAAAAAGCTGCTGGTGGTAGTGGTAGTTGTTGTTGTTGTTGTTGTTGGCGGAAAATACGTGTTGAAGATTCTGATAATGATCAAGATCGAATAACTATTGAAACAATTGAGAAACAACAATCAGGTTTATTTGTTGTTTTTTTTTTCTTCTCTTTTTCTACTTCAATTATTGTTATTTTGAGTTGTTTCGTTTAGGAATTGTAGACGTCTTTTGAAATGTTATCACCACCTGTTTGTAATAGGAATATTTTTTTATTTGTTTGTTTGGTTATTTATTTATTTATTTTTAATTTAAACTTATTGCAAATAAAGACAAACGAAATAAGAGAGTTGTATATAGGAACGTGTAATGAATAATTCATAGTTTTACAAACATTAAAATGTATAAAGAGACGGGGTTTGAAGGATAGGAAGCCAAATCCAGAATTGCATTGTTGTGGTTGCCTCTTTTCTATTCTACGAATCGAGGTACATGTAGGTCATTTCTATTATCATTATTATTATTATTCTTATCACAAATTTTGTTGATGGATGTGGCAATTTCCATGATTGTTCCAAAAATATATCGACAGAATCTTCGAAATCGGTATATAAGGGAAAAACAAGCATTTAACCCTATATCGGTAGAATCTTCGAAATAGGTATATTACTGAAAAACAAGCATTCACCTGTTCTTATGTCTGTCACATAAGTTGAAGTGAGATCGAGAGAAACACCATTTGACCGCGCGTTTTGTTTCCATCTCACTTCAACTTATTTGCAAGCCATAAGATCGGTTAATGCTTGTTTTTCAGTAATGTAGGTACCTATTTCGATGATTTTTGCGGTATATGGAAAACTACCGTAAAAGTAGCATTTGTCTGCTAGAACTGTTGATAGATAACAGAAAAGAATATAACTTAAGGGTATTTTCGTTTAATCTTAGAACCTTTACAGTTAATCCAGAAAGTTTCCCAACTTTACAGAATTAATTATAAACAGAGGATTAAGGGTGTACTTTATCTTACACACAGGTTATACAGACAGTTGCCTTTAAATTAATAAAATTTCAAACAAACATGTAGGTAAAAAAATGTTGTATTTTTCAGACGAATTCATATTTCAAAGATTTAAAGTTTTGCTGAAAATCCTGAAAGTTTGTCAAATTTAGTTTGTACAGGTGATGGAAGTTGTGTTTTTTTTTTGTTTCTCTGTTGGATGCTGTCATATTGCAAATCGATTTTCATTATTGTTTCTTTAGGACCATAGAAATATTCAATTATTTTTTGTTTTAAGTTGGAATTCCTTCCATAGATCTTCAACTTTATCCATTTATTTTTGAAGGATTATCGCCATTAAGTCTGATTTACACTAAAGCAAAAAAAAAAAACGATGTAAAGTTTTCTAGTTTACTAGAATTCATTACATTAGTTTGACTGATATGGTCGTAAAATGTGATACGAAAGAAGGAAATTGGACTGTTTAGTTGTGGAAAATCGATTTTCATTCTTTTATGTACCAAATAACAAAAGATTGAATAAAACTAGGATAGAATTATCTCTATTTTATAATTGAAACATTCAATTTTTCTACGATAGTTTCCTGAAAGAATGCGATTAGGAATGTAATAAAATTCAATTAAATTGTTCTCTAAAGCATCTTTCACCACGAAATCTTTTTCTTTTAGTTTATTTTAATACAGGAGAATGTAAATAATTGATTGGAATTCCGATAAATTACGTCTAGATTGTTTCATTAAGACTTAGAGGATCTGTAGTTAATCCGGAAAGTTTCCCAACATTCTATTAGCGATAAATAATGGATTAATTTTGTTATCTAATCGATTATTTTTCAAAATCAACAAAATCATGGTATTCTTCAGTGAAATCCTCATCTTCATCAATCTATGAATGAAAAGTGGTCATTTCCAGTAAAAAGTTACTTACAGTTCGTTCAATTTAGAATGTTCCAGAGGGGGCGGAATGGCAATTTTGACAGCTGCTTGGAAGGAGGAGCGAGTAGCATAGTAGCCAATAGCGTTCATCTTTTGTACATGACAATTATCTAGAATGATATTCAGTGGCGTTGACAATAGATTCTAAATTTATTTAAATATACGAAATTATTCTTTCAATAAAAAACAAGAACTGAGTGTTCTTGCTTTCCCGCGCATTTTGAAAGATTGAATACTATTGGCGTCCACCTGACAACTGTCAAAAGTACGCCTAGGGCCGACCTCCCGCCCACCGTGGAACATTAAGATATATTTTTACTATAATAGAAGAATATTGATGTAATAATGGCTTTTGTTCTTTTCTCGAGAATCATCCCCTAAAATTTTTCCATTTTTCTCAACTTATTTTTGACAGACCAAAGAATAAGTAGGGAATGAATGGAAATGGAGATGTCAAGTAGATTTTTTATCGTTGTCTAAAGGATTTACCTGAAATTTATCGTCTTTTTTTATCGTAAAACACACACACACACGTCAAAGAAAGAAAAATATGATGATCGATTTGTAGACTTTTTGTTAAAACATTGTTTCACAAATGTATCTATTGTAAATAGAAACGTTAATTACTGTACGTTTAAAACAATATTTACTTAGAAATTGTTAATTGCCACGATTACGATCACGAAATATCTCTTATACACGATATTTTAAATCAATTAGTTCTATCTAGGAAAAACAAACGATACTGTATGCGCACGTAAGTCACATGATACTTTACTTTGTAATTACGAAACTCCTCCCACCTTGTGGCATTCGACGTTATGGTACTGTACTACCGCTACTTGTTGTACGCGTAGAACTGCAATTGCCTCTTTGATGTTTTCTTTTTGTCATGTGACTTACGGGAGGCAAACAAAGTGTTAGGATCTAGATTAGATTAGATTGTAGGGGTCGTTTGGCCACTATAGCCTTCTGGAATTGCGATCACAGCTGATCTATTGTTCTTAGCCTTCCATCTATTGATATCTCAGGAAAGATATCTTTTTAATAAAGCTAGCTATTTCTCTGGAAGATCTCTTTGCCACTTACTTAGGTGATAGAGCCACACTGCCTAGGTGGGTGAGTCTTATATGTGTTCGAAGGTTTCCTTGTCCGATCCGCACAATCTGCATCTCTCACTGTCTGCGTTGCCTAGTTTTTTTTGAGATGATATCTCATTGGGCAGTGCCCAGTTAAGAGCCCCGTTATCAGTCTTACAATTAGTTCATTTCTACTTATAGGTCGAGAAGGTTTCTAACATTCTTAGCCAAATAGTCAATAAACTTTTGTGCCTGTCGCATTCCTGAACATTATCTCCAGTGGAGCATTTACCTGTTCCATTTCCACGCATAGATTTCCTGCTTTTTGTGGGTTTTGGCTAGCCTACACAATAACTACGGTCCTAAGAGTGGAGCCATAGCACCTGTTCTCGCAAGGTCATCGGCTGTGGGAGCCTATAAACAAGATGTACTGCAAAAGTGATACAGTCATAATCTGTGCACCCTTGCACACTTTCAGGAATTGACAGACGCGTCGTAACGTGAATGTGATACAAAAAAGGACGCACTGCAACTGTGAGTTTTTTGTAAGAGACTGGTCAATAGTGGGAGTAGTAGGACGACGTTTCTATCGATACAAACGCAAACAATCTGCTAATGACGTCATTTTTACGCATTGCAAACGCACGTGAAAAAGACGTCATCTGCATAGACCCTAACAAATATTTTTCCTTTAGTGTTGTTGAACTGAAAATCGATCAATTCTCTAACAATACTTTTTATAACGAGACTAACGTTATAATTCGTCTTTATAGTATGATCATAAAAGAGACTGTGACGTTATGCATATAAATTCAAAGAGCACTTGACAACAATCTTTGAAAGATTTTAGTCGCATTTTCATCATCATTATTATTATTATTGCTAGAGTTTCTTTTCGAATAAATCTTTTGTTTCGTCCACAATATATACAATAGCTTTTCCTGATAGGAACAGTACGAAAATTTGTGATTCTCTATATAAAAGTGAAATCGTATCAAAAATTAGGTTTATTTAGTGGAAGATGGATACGATGAAAGGGCAGGAAAATCAATCAACCCTATATATATATATATAGCTCATATGTGTATGTAGGTGTGTGTTATATAGCGATTTATTTTTATAAAGATGCTGAAAGCTCATTTTAATGGAAATATTTTCTTTGATAAAGTCTTTTAAAGCCCTTTTTGCGCGCCTAAAACAAAAAATAAGCCAATTAATTTGGGGAAAATTCAATGAATTTCAAACAAACACTATTAATAGTATTCAGTTGTGAGTCACCATCTTCATCTTTCCATTTACAACCAGAAAAACGATCATTGCAACCATACAATTGAGATAAAGATGTGAAATTGTGAGTGAAGCAGGCATCCTCATCTTCAGCTTGGTATTTAAGAAACTTTAGATCGCAACTTTTATAGATAAAGATGAGGTTTTGCTCCGGATTCCGTAATGACGATTCATTCATTCACTGTTGCCAAATTGTCTCTAACGTCTGGAAATACTCTTCGTACTCCTCCAGGCTCTTCAATGGACGTGTTGTAGGTTATTTCACCACATCCAGTTGCTCCGTTGGGAAACGCAAAAAAGTTACAGCCAAAAATTCACAGATAACACGGAAGGCATGAATAGGCGCTTTGTTGTTGTTGTTGTTGTTGTTATGAAGAATCGGTTCGTTGCGTACACACGGTAGACTTGTTGCCTCAACTACTCCTTGAGGTAAAACAACGATTTATAGTAGTTTACAAACAACATTTCATTCTGTAACTACTACTGCTAGGCAATGCTACCAACATAAAATCATAATAGTTTAATTAATAAATCATGTGATAAAGATATCAAATCTGTCTTTCTCTCTACCTACCTACCTACACAATCAGATGAAATAATTAATTTCGGTTGGCTGACTTTTCTGAAAACCAACTAGAATCTATTGATTTAAATAATGCGGTTCTATGATCACAATAATAGCGACTACAACAACAACAACAACAACACGAACAGAGACCCAATCACAACCCTCTTTCCATCTATCTTGATTTAACCTGAAATTTTGTATGAAATATTAAATGATGTTGTCAAGTTGTATATGTGTATGTGTGTGTGTGTGTGTGTGTGTGTGTATTTTCATTTTCCAAAACAGGATTTCTCTTGTAAATCTATTTTTGAATGTCGTATCGTTCCTTTAACATCTCTCCTATATAGATATTAAAGGGAATAAGGGAGGAATAAGAATTTTAACACGTTTACAAGCATCTCGATAGATTATAGGAAGCTTTGAAGTGGGTTCTGTATGGAATTTTATGTGAATACCGGTGGGATAAATGCATAAATAACAAGATGGGGAATTTATAGTTGTTGCCTGTTTTTCACGTGAAATTATCCTTTTATTAGTCACTGTGTGAAACTGAAAATAAACAAACTGTTGTGTTTATGGAATTTTATCCCGGCGCATCCACCAATTTTCACAAATTTTCTTATATTTGTGTGTTATGCAGAAAATGTTTTGTAAAATTGCAAACTCTCATCACGTTTTCTAATTATAGTGGATTTTCGTGTGTTAATTTGCTTCAAGTTTGTAGTTTTTCTTTTTTTGTTTTATTAAAATTTGCAATTTTGTTAATTAAGTGAATATTTCAACAAAATAGCTTTAATAAATTTCAAGAAACAGTACAGTTTATTTGTTATTTCTTCCATAGAAGTATCTTGTAGCCAAATCGGAAGTTTACAAATATTTCCAAGTTTTGTTTTCATTTCATTCTTTAAAGAAAATCAATTCTTTCCATATGTTTGTTGATGAATTGCATTTCTGTTGGTGATGTTTATGTGTCAGTCAGAGTAGCATTTTGTAAAATTTTCTTCATCACGTCTTATCAGCAGCCACTTTCAATCGATTTTCTGACCCCGATAGTATGCAATGTACTTCTCAGTCATGTTCAACATCTAAAACACAATCTAGCACGAAAACGGTTTATTGCATTTCGTAACGAATAAAAGAAGAATAGTCTTACAAAAATGACTCTCATAATCCGTCTAGATACGCTGTAAAGCTCTTAAGCCGGCACATGTAATCCAACCTGACCGTTAACGTGTCAAGAATGGAATTATATTGTGTATAGTAGTAATTTTTGTTTTGTACATTCAAAATATTGAACAACGAAATGTGTTGGTTCTTGGTCATTAATTAAGCAAATTCCCATCTCATAGTATTGTGCTGGTTGAGTTAACATTATTTTGTAGATGTATTCAAAGGGAAATGAGGAAACTCCCCAACTATTTGCAAATTGTTGAAGAAAACTAGTTTGTTTCTTTAAACGAAAGAAAATTGCAAATTTTGCGGTGCGTCTTTCCTCAAATAGCCCAACCGTGGATTCAAATATAACAGAAATCTGTAATTATTTTCAGTTTATTTAGGGAAAGATAAATTTTATTTTTTAAAACAAAAATCAACAAAACTTCGTATTCTTTTGAATTATGTATGTTTTTTTTTTCCATTTCTAACAGTAATTTATCATTTCTGTTGTTGGCACATCCACAATTTTTACAAATGTTTGTTGAAAAACAAGTAATTTTTCAGTTGTCCTGAAATTCCAGTCAAGACTCATTAATTTTACAATGTATCGTCGAGTATTCAGACCTTGTAACTGAAACATAAATTTTGAAAATTGTATTTCACCGGCCAAATTTATAGCAAACAATCGGTTTTTGATTGGTGGTCAAAATCACTATTGATAGAGAAACTATAAAATTTTCATGAACGTAGACGGTGACACTTCTGTACAGTGTTAGTGTAAAAATAAAGACGACTGCTGTCATGTAAATGCGAGAAACGAAATTCGTTTCTCGTATTTACGTGACAGCAGTCGTCTTTATTTTTACACTAACAAACTGTCGAGGATTATACGTTCCTGAATATTTGTTTCTCGGTTTTCTCTACAAATGGGCGATTTTTTCCGGACACATCAATACACACAAATACGTTAACAATCATAGACAGATCCCTAATTTTTCTCTAACGTATCTCTGAGACGGAAGCCATTTTTACGCTAATTTCACAAAAGTTCTTCACAATTGGAGTATTTTTCAATAGAAACTGGAAGTTTTACTTGTTCAAGTATTGATATTCGTGTTTCTAAAACGCAACATCAATGAAAAACGAGAAACCTTCATCTGGTAAATGCTATCAATGGTTGTTTCGATTACAATCGACTCCACTTTTTTTTCTCTCGTTTTTCCCATTTCCTTATCATCGTCTTGTTGATCAAGACATTGAAAGAGACGAGGAATCAAACGGTGATATTTATAGTCACAGATACAAGCAGCAGCAGCAGATAAATCAGTTGTCTTTGTTAACTGATGAGTGTTGAAATTTCAATTAAAAGCGACTTATTGATCTTTCACAGTGATAAAAAATTTATCAGAAGGTGCGCAAATTAAAAAAAAAACAGCGTCTAATTTTCATGACCTCAGAAAATGAAAATATGAAATTTTCGGGAAAATGGACAAAGTTGGTTTGAGAAACAGCACACACACACACACACGCGCACACACACACACACACACACAAATTTGGATTGTCGCCTAGATTTTAATTAACTTACAAATCGGCTGTCGGAGGCTCATAAAATTCAATGAAACTAATCAAAAATTTAATTGGCAACACTACAATCCACCCTAAATTATTGGCTATAATTCTAATCATTAACTATCGTAAAAGTTGTAACCATAATTGACTTATCTTGTCTTTCTGTTTGTACAAGTTGATTTCGTATAATCCAATTTGTGCAATCCAATTCTTGAATGGAAGCTGTCAGATCTCTACGTTTTATGTTGGCTTAAAAATGATTGACGTCTTGTAGCTGCTTTGTTCGTAAACAAAATTACAGAATGATATCTACATAATAAATATTTGAACAGTAGAATGGCCCTTGTAGGTATAATCAATCTAGAAAGCTACGTATTTTGTCATATTAATCCAAATTAACTACAAAAACCCTCCCACTGTTCAAGTCTAGTGTGTCGAGCTAGGCATTCACAGTTCAATTTGTAGAACTGCGCTATCTCCGATCGGCGTATCGATAAAACACGTCTACACAGGACACACATTGCTTGCAACATTCCTTTGATGTTTATTCATTTACCGCTCTCGTATGGAATAGATTGCAGGCGTCTAAATGTGTCCGTGTGGAGACGTGCCTTTAAAGCGTGAATAGCCGGCTTTACACGAACGCTCTTAACACGCCAGTCAGCTAAACCAAAGGACACGCAATCCCGCACGCCGAAATGTGTCGTGTAAAGTGTTGCCAACGCGTGTAAAGGCCAAAACTGTCCATTTTCGCTTGTTTCTCAGGCGCGCAATTAAGAGCATCCGTGTAAATGCTACTCTTGTTGGAACGTCTACTACTGACGCGTCTAGAATACCACATAGAAAAGCACACTCCAATATCGTCTTCACACGGACACACTCGCGCGCATGATTGAACGTGAACGTTCTGAATCACGCGGTTAAGAGCGTCCGTGCAAATTCTACTAATGGGGTGTTGAACTATATCTAGGACTGTTTGAAACAGCTAGGCTATATATCTTGTGGTAGCGTGAGCATCCGACTGTAATCCTACAACTTAATCCTACAGATTGGACTGTGATTGCTTAACTTAAGAATCAAATCGACTAAAATTCAAATAAATGAAGTATTTGTTGATTTACAGGTAATCCGCGTAATAAATGCGCCCTCAAACCCGGCCATTCGCTTATGGATTGGATCCGTTTAGGATCATCTGGTAAAGATTTAACAGGTGTTGGTGCAAAAGCTGGCCATCTTTCGGTAATTATCCGAAATTCTTATCATTCTTTTTCCCTCTCTCTCTATCTCTCTCTCCAATAAAATTATCATTTAGATAACACCAAAAGAACTGGAACAACACAATAAAGAAACGGACGCATGGTTAGCTATACGTGGTAAAGTTTATAATGTTACCACATATTTACCATTCCATCCAGGTGGGCCGGATGAATTAATGAAAGGTGTAGGGAAAGATGCTACACAATTATTCGATGAAGTATTCCCAAATACAAATTAGTGTGTGATAATTGTTTAAATTAATTAAAAATTCTAGGTGCATCCATGGGTGAATTATGAACAAATTTTACAAAAATGTTTTATTGGTCGTTTAAATTTAATTGATCCAGATTTAGATACGGAAGCGTTATTTTTCGGTAGAAACGAACAGAAAATTGTTAAATCAACAGAAAACAGTAATAATGGTACACCAAATAAAGAGACTATTAAAGAACCAATTAAAACAACAACTACAACAACACCAGAACCAATGTTGTTATTGCCCCGTTTCGATTGGATTCAAAAATTAGATTTTATAACAATTATCTTTTATACAGGCCCCTTTTCCAATCCATTAATTGAAATCAATCAAATCACAAATGATTCAATAAATATCCATTTAATTTACGATAATAATCAATTTGATAATGAATTGAAATTCTATCAAAATATACAATGGCCATGTCAGATACGTGTTATCTATGAAACTGGTAAAATTGAATTGATTTTTAAAAAATTCACAAGTAATATATGGCCAAATTATGGTGTATTAAAACAAACAAATAAACCATCAAATTTATTAATAACAAATGATACGAAATTGAAATGTTTAATAACAAATCGTATACAAATCAATTATAATACATGTTTATTGGAATTGGAACGAATCGATCGTTATAAAATTGTAATACCGTTAGGGAAACATGTACGTGTTTATGAAGAAATTGCAGGTAATTGTTTTATAATATTTGAAATTGCCGCCATTTCGGTGTGTATTCAGCTTAACGCGCCGCATCAACTGTCATTTCGAGACACGTATGAATCTAACTACGCGCTACGTCACCGCTATATGTAGCTCTATTTACATTATTATTCAACTTTTTAATTTCTACTCCTCGTTCTGTATATTATTATACAGGTGAAGGAGTTGATTGTTGATGATTGTAAAATTTGTTATTAGGTAAGGAATTATCTCGCAGTTATACACCTGTACCAAATTGTTTATTTACAATATATCAAATACAACAATCAACAACTGATAATGTTTGTTTGATGGTGAAACATTATGTTAATGGTAATGTTAGTAAATTATTATTTAATCATCAAATTGGTGATATTATAACAATATCAAAACCGATTGGTAATTTCAATTTAGATAATTTAGAAAAATGTGAAACATTTCTATTATTTGCTGCCGGTACTGGTATAACACCAATGTTATCAATTATCTTATTTCTATTAGAACGACGTATACGTAAATGGTAATTTTTTGTTATAAAAAACAATTGTTTATTTCTAAATTTGTTGTATAATTTCAGCCAATTTCTACGATTATTGTTTTTCAATAAAACAATAAAAGATATTTTATTAAAAAATCATTTAGAACAATTAGAAAGTGTCGATAATCGTTTTATTGTTGAACATATTCTATCAGAACCGGATAGTAATTGGCATGGTCTTAAAGGTCATATAACACGTACAATGGTTGAACAGATTATTGTTAAACATTTAAAAGATTCAACTTATAATAGAAATGATTTATATATGATGGTATGTGGACCGCAAATCTTCACAACATTAACCCATCAAATTCTAATGGATATCGGTATTGATAACAATCAAATGCATATATTTCTAGGATAGCACGACTATTTTGATAAAATAATAGCACAAGATAATCAACAATTAAAGCAATAATTGAGCACAGCCTATTTATTTTCAAATTTTCAAACAACACTTGTACATAATTAAAATTAAATAAAACGCTATTTTTCGACGATTTGTTCATTGTTTTAATCCTTTAAATTGACGGGCTAATAGGAAGATTTCCGCTGAATCTGTACGACTAGCATTCGGTTTAACAGTTCGAACATTATTATAGAAACGTAATAGATCAGTTTCTAATTGTTTAGTTTCATGGCATTGCCACAATTTTACAATAAGGAAACTATCGATTTTCGAAAATTTTACAGCAAATCTTAACGCTAAATAACACAGTTTTACAATATTCTCATTATCTAGATCGCGTACACCTGTACAATTTGGCGCCATATCCGATATAACACCATCCAATTGCCTATTATTCAAAATTTCGATTAATCTCTCCTGGGATTGAGACGTTGTAAAGTCCATATTACCCAAAACTGTAGCACCCTACAAACAAAATAAACGTAATTATCAACAATCAATAAAATTACGAAAATAAATCAACTTCTATCGGATATATAGCTTGTTTATCGATCGATATAACAACACCTTGTGGTGTATTGACCATAGAACCGTCAGCATTCACCTTTTGGACAGCTACTTGACTCCATGAACCAGGTGCAGCACCACAATCAACGATAATCTGACCAGGTGTGAAGAAATTGAAACGTTCATTCATTTCGATCAATTTGAAAGCACTCCGACACCTATTCCCACAATTATTTTTTATTAAAATCGTTGAAATTATAAATAAAGAAACCTAACCTATAATTCAACATTTTCGATTTTTCCACATACGGATCGGTTAATTGCCGTGTTAACCATTGATGTGAACTTGTAGTTTTCGTATTTTTCAATTTAACACCTTTAAATCGGGTTTTATTAGTTGAAAACGTTCGAATTACCGTTTTTATCAACATTGTGTACACACACAATTTGAGGTTAGTAAATTTAGAGGTTATGTCAATAATTTTCGGGAATTTCGCCAATATTACTGGATGATTCTTGATCAATTTGCAATATTCTAGAATAATTTCAACAATAATTTGGTTGTTTTCAGGTAATTTTGTTGAATTATCGCAAATTCTTGTAAATTTGTTAAAAGTGTGGTTATGTAAGAATTGCGGGAAATTTGAATCGTTGTCAATAACAGACGTTTAATTGTTATAATGTTTTTTTTCTTTTTCTTCATGATACTGGCACAATAATAATTACAATATAAACATAAAATATTTTAATAATAAATACGACAAAATTAATGCTTATTTACTATTTTACATTTGTACCTAACAGTCGAATAAACAAAAACAAAAAAAAAAATTGGTTAATCAGTCTACAACTTTATTCTGTTTGTTTGTTTGTTTATAAATTGAATAAATTAATAATTTTGGAAGTATTGTGAATTAATCCTTGATTATTTGATAATACTAGAAATATACCTGAAATCTATACACGCTATTCGGCGTTATTGAGAGACACAAAACAGAAAAAATAAATTATTTAAACAATACTCGTTCGTTTCTCTTTGTATCTAGATTTATGTACACACAAGAGGCATTTATAAGAAAATTAAAAATAAAAACAAATTAAAACATTTGTCTATACACAGTTATATACAGTTAATACCTTAGTTAATATTAAAAAAACAAAAAAAAATCGAAAGAAATCAATCACAATAATGTTCATTGTTCTGTTGGCATTAAATTGGGGGAAAAATCGGTTGTTTTATTGCTAAACTCTAGCTAAAAACAGACTAGGATTGTATGCTTCTTCGTTCAAGAAAATAGGTGTGTCTTTATATAATGGGTGCGACTTATATTCTCATTGTTTATTGTCTTTAACTGTATTTTTCCTTGCTTTATTATTGTACGTGATTTGGTTTGAATTGCAAAAAGTTCCTGACTTATATATTGGTTGAATTCGCTTCAAAATCGCCACCTAAAAAATAAAGCTTCACCCTCTGTTGTTGTTGTTGTTGTTCTGGTTGTTGTACTACTACTACTACTACTACTACTAGTTGTAGTTTCAATTCCTTCAGTTGTTTCAGTCGGATTTATAGTTTCAGTTGTTGTATCTTCACCACTTATTGTTGTTATTGTTGTAAAATCTGTTGTTGTTGTTGTTGTTGTAACAAAGTCCGTAATTGTTGTTGTTTCCAAATCTTCCGGTTTAACA
>JAZBGY010001672.1:0-17086 GCA_037414755.1 Lydus trimaculatus
AACTTGCATTTCCCCTTCATCCTACTAGTTTTACGAGATAAGTGTGTGATTCTCCTTCCATTACGCCACGCCGTATCATTTATACTGTTTCTTTTTAGAGCACTGTACAATCCCATTAGTTGTTCTTTGTTCTACTCACGGTTCTGTTACTCCTATACTTCGAAAAATTTCAGACACACGGTATAGTTGTTATATCGTTTTTAGCTGCAAAATTGATTAACGTGGCTGATGATTTGATATAGTAATATGTACATCGAAACCAGTCCTACAATCTTTAATAATAAATTTTGATTGAATGAAGAATTATTTTATTTATTTCATCGATTAACATTTCATGAATTTTCTCCAATCCAAATTAATAATTAAGAACAAAAAATTGACTTTGTTTTTGATTTTGATCTTAGACCGCCATCAGCTATCATCGCCCTTTATTGTAGCCACGTGCAGCAGAGACTTTTTTTTGTCATTCGTGGATCATTTTACTATCCTTTAATGTAGCCGCCCATAAGCGATGCACATTCGCACGTCTGATTGGCAAATCCCCATTTCCACCCCCAGAAAAGTATAAAATGTGTGGTCCCCAGGTTTCCTCCGTTTATTCACCACAAATTTGTTGTTGTTGTTTGTCATTTTCTTTGTATTATATTAGTTGTACCTGTAATAACTGTATTTATAGTAAGTGAACCACTGATAGTATCTTCTAGGGTGATTAACAACAGATTGATACATAGTTTTCCCCTAATAAAAGACGTTAAAGTAATTTGTGGTCAATTAAAAATGGTTTGTTCTGCATTTGGGTGTTCAAACTGAACAGAGCCCCAAAACCCTCCAGGACCCGTCAATTCCCCTTTTGTCGGGTCTGAAGATAAAATCGTTGGCTTACTCACCATTTTCACAGATTGCCTAAAGACATTAAATTAAAAAATAAATGGATTCAAGCTATTAGGCGAAAAAATTGGATGCCTAGTCAACGCAGCGTATTATGCTCAACATATTTCATGGAAGATTGTTTTGACAGAAGTTATATAAATATTACAAAACTACAGAAAAATTCAGTCCCCACAGTTTTTCCTGCATTTTCAAGTCATTTGCAACCGGTAAATTTTCTTGTTTATTGTTATTTATGATGTACCCGTAATAATTTACGTTATTACAGCCACCATTAAAAAAGAGGTCAAAGCGAAAAAGAAAATCATCCGTTACTTTCGAAGAACCTATTGAGACAGCAGGATTTAGAACAGACTGCTTATGATGATTCACGACCCGCGACGTCTACTGAATCAACTGCACCACTAACTTCTTTATCATGTAAACAGTTGACCTCCAGAACAACATCATTCTCGCCAGATCGAAGACATAGATATATATCACCAACTATTACTGATATAAGAAAGGAGTTTGAATGTAAAATTCGGGCATACAGAAGAAAAATCAAAGTGTTGCAGCAAACAAAGCGGCGGCAAAGTAAAAAAATGGCTACAATGCAAAATCTTATTAAATGTTTGAAAGGAAAAAATTTGCTTTTGGAAGAAAATATAAACATTTTAGAAAATATTTCGGGTCCTAGTAAGAAATTTTAGAAAAGACAAATAGCAAAATCATTAAAGCGCGTTCCTAAAGTATATAATGACAAACTTCGTAAATTTGCATTAACTTTGCATTATTATTAACCGAAGACAAATAATTATGTTCGGAATGTTTTCAACACCTGCTTACCCCATCCCAAGACTTTATCTTCTTGGTATAAAACCATTGACGGCAATCCAGGATTTACATCTGAGTCATTTAAAGCTATCAAGCAAATGGCAGAGAACTCAAGCTTTCCATTGTTGTGTGCATTAATGCTGGATGAAGTTGCAATTCGGCAGCATCTTGAGTATGATGGCACAAAAATGACTGGGTATGTGGATTTTGGAACAGAATTAGACGGCGATGACAGAAATTTGGCAAAAAATGCTCTCGTTTTCATGCTCGTGTGCATTAATGGGTCATGGAAAATTCCTTTAGGATATTTTCTGGTAGATGGAGTCTCGGGTGAGCAACGTTGTAAGTTAGTCAACCAATGCCTTGTTTAACACATGAATCAGGTGTTAAAGCATTAACCCTAACTTTCGATGGGGCGCCTAGTAACTTCACTATGGCTGCAAAACTGGGATGCAAGTTAAACTCAGGCGATAATTTTATAACTTCCTTTCAACATCCAATAAGTGGGGAAAATGTTTATATAATACCAGATCCATCTCATATGCTCAAATTAATCCGCAACACCTTGGCTGAGAAACGTATAATTCTAAATGATAATAATAATCCCATTTTATAGGAATACATTGAAAAGCTGCATGAGCTGCAAGAATCTGAAGGGTTGCATTTAGCTAATAAACTCAGTACTCAGCATATTCATTTTTCAAAGCAACAAATGAAAGTAAGGCTGGCAAGCCAAGTTTTAAGTAATTCAGTTGCAGATGCTCTAATGTTTTGCAAAAATGAGTTGCTGTTTCCTGAGTTTCAAAATTGTGAAGCAACAATTAAGTTTATCAAAATTTTCAATATCTTTGATAAATTCAATTCCAAAAATTTAACGCAATCCAAGTTCAAAAAATCCATACATTTGGACAATTATTTGGAAATATCGGAATATTTAAATTATTGTGCAACATATGTTTTAAAGTTAAAAATAAACCGAACTGGAGACTTATTGATCAACACTAATCGTAAAACTGGCTTTCGGGGGTTTTTAATTTGTATGAATAGCTTAGTGACCATATTTGAAGAAATTTGTACACAACGTAAAATGCTGTTATATATACTATTGTACAAACTGAGTCAAGATCACATCGAGCTCTTTTTTTCTGTCATAAGAGCACATGGTGGTAGTAATAACAATCCTACGGCCAAGCTGTTTATAGCAGCATATAAAAAGAATTTAATTCATCTTGAATTGAGGGCCCATGACAAAGGAAATTGTATACCTTTAGAAGAAATATCTATTTTGCATTGCAGGTCCCTTAATTCTGAACAGCGCTTAAATTTAAGCACTCCAGGCTATTGTGTCGATAATGTTTTGATTCAAACTGAAGACCAAAATGATAATTATTGTAACTATTCAAATTCAGTAGAAGTACTTACACAGTATGCCAAACATGTGGTAAGTTACATAGCAGGTTTTGTTGTCAGATACTTGCATAAAACAATTGTATGTGAGGAGTGTTTACATTCGTTGTCAGATACCACAAGATCTAATAAGTACTGTACATTAATAGCCGTTAAAAATCAAGGCAGTTTAATATTTCCTTCCCTTGATGTCATTATTATTTGTGACAAGGCTGAACAAGCCGTCAAACAAGCCCTTTTTGAGAGTGGAGGTAAATTTATTCTAAAAAAAAATACGCCTATGAAATTATGCGTGAGTGTGTTAGAATATTTTTTGACAAAAGAAATTTTTGTATCATTAAAAGAACATGCTTTTAATCAGACACCACTTGATAATCATATTATTTTATTAATTAAGGCAATAGCAAAAAGGTATATTGATGTGAGACTACATTATATTGCAAAAAAAGTTGTGCATAAGTCAGAGTCAAAAAGACAATTACTTAATAAATTAGTTTTGTTTAGTGGTAAATAGGAGAAAACTAACTAATATTCAGGTTAAAAAAATATCTAACAGGCTCGTAATGTTATTCTAATTTTCGTTATAGACTACGTTGGTACATTTTAGGCAAACATTCTGCTTCCATTTTTACTATGAATCGTGATATAGAAGAAGTAGATAATGAACCTTCCTTTCTCACACCTAAGGTTACTTTTTATTCGGAAGCAAACAGTAGTAATGCTTGCCTTTCTCAAATCATGTTTGCAAATTTAATTTCTAAGAGTCAGATGCAGGAACAAATGGATATAAGCGAAGAACGATTTTTCGCTGTGGAATCATTCGTTGAGTCCCTGGATGATGACGACATAGGGGAAATGGATTATTCGTCAGAAGATGAAAGGGATAATACAAAATGCAAGATTGTAAATTAGGAAGGACTTAAGTACATATGTGGTTACGTAGCTCATAGATTCACCCAAAAATACCCTGTTGACCTAGAAGACAAAAAAGTTACTGAAATAGATAATATCTATTATTATTATGAATTACATTCTATAATTTTTAATTTTCAAGTATCGATTAATTCTTATCTTATGATAGTAATAAATAACGAAATCTTGACAAACAGGGTTTTTAATATTTGAGCCATGAAGAGAACGTATGTATCTGGCGCTGAAAAACGAAAAAAACAAAAAGCAAGGGAACAAATTTCGTTACTTCAGAAAAATTCACTGGAAACTTTCTTTGCAACATCCAGTAATAAAGTAAAAGATATGGACACGTAGACGGAAGAGAAAGAAGAATCAGATATTATCCACCAGAAAGAGATTGCTGAACCAGATGGAAAAGAGACAGAAGAAAATATAAAAGGATCAGAACAACGCGGAAAAATAGAAAATACAAAAAATGAACAACAGATGATTGAAAAAAGCAAATTGGAACAGCACTGCGATTTTCCTACAGGCATTGCTTTATGGCCATTACACATATAATACTAAATGATGAATTATTACTTAATTAATAAACCATGCAATATTGGCGATATGTCACCTTTAAAAGTTGAATACAAGGATAGAGATAGAACATATTATAGGAATATTTCAAGTACTAATTTTAATTGTTTAAAAGCTAACGGCACCAAAGAATATCGAGAATGGTTGATTTTCTCTGAAACTATTGTTATGTTTGTAAACTTTTTATGCGCTCTGATATAAAATTTGTCATTGATTACAGTGATTGGAAAAATCTTAACCGCGGTAAAAGATCATGAATGTTCTAAAGAACATTTTTCATCAATATTAAAGATGAAAACGAGATTATCGGTTATCGGACGTGTTGATTCCCAGTTATTTCAACAAATTCAAACCGAACAAAAATATTGGCGAGAAGTACTAAAAAGAATTGTGGCCACTGTAAAATTTCTAGCTAGTTTAGGCTTAGCATTTCGGGGTCATAGAGAAGGTGTTGATTCACATAAGGTTTACAATCAACGTTTCTCAACGTTGAAACAATTTTGAAACGCTTTTTAACATTACCAATTTGTAATTCAACTGGAGAACGATCTTTCTCTGTTCTCAAACGAATAAAAAATTATTTAAGAAATAGTCTTGGACAGGATCATTTGCAAGATTTATCAATAATGTTTATAGAGAATGATATAACTCAAAACTTGAATTTTCAGAGCATTATTGACATCTTTGCTGCATCTAAAAGCAGAAAAGTTTTTTTATAAAAAAAACTAGATTATGTAACTTCAACTTAAGTAATGTGTTTAATTTTATGGTAAAATAAATATACATAGCTGGCAAACGCTTTAGCCCCATAGCAGAGAGACACGACGGCATTTATAGAAGTTAAAGCGAGATAGAATAAGTAGGGCGTTGAATTGGGCGAATATTTTGGATCAAGACTGTCCCACTCTAATTACCACTACTAACAATGACCCCACCTCCTGATTCACAAAATGCTCCTTCGATGCATTCAAGATAAACAAATCTATGATAAAAACATTCGATATCTTTATCTGATTCTGCTGATTCATGTCGACTATGGTGAAACCGTACTAGCCCCATAGCGTTTTTCAATAGATCAGACAAAGACCGCATCAATTCCGATAGAATTGAAAGACTACACAGAGTAATGATTGTTATACAAATAATACAAACGCTTCCTTCGTTATGCAGGTAGCACAGTCGGTCAGGATTAGATTCGTAAGTTCTTAGATTGAGTTCTCTACCTGACCATCATAGAGAGCGGACGTGATCTGAGAAAGAATTCTTTTTGCGTAAACTTCAGGTGTAACATTTTATTATAAACCGATATAAGTGTGCAATTAAGTGTATTGATTAATAACCAAATAAGATAAAAATAATTATAAAAACATGAGTGATAGTGATATGGAAGAAGAACGACAACGGCTAGTTCAAATAATACAAAAGGAAATACACCAAGTGCTACAGTGTAATTCGTTAAAGTTATCCGATTTTATCACCCAGAAACATAGAGTTCATCAAAAAAGGAAAACTACAACAGAGCACAGCGACGCAGAACAAAGTCCGGCGGAAAAAGGTCAACTATGGCGAAACAAAAAACCCATAATTACGTAACGACACAAAACAGGTACGAACGACTACAAGAGCAGGAGGAAATGGAAAGCGATCCAGTTGTACAAGCAATTGATGTGGGAAAAAACGGATATAAAACAATTTCCACCGCCGATTATAGTACATGGGCAACATAATGCTCACTCAGTTTTAATTGATAGCATTAAAAAAGTGACCAAAGAAAATTTCAAAATAAAGTACACTAAAAATAATACTTCAATGTACCTCAAGAATAAAGAAGACTACGAAACAATCTAACTAAAATCATCAAATATTCCATGTCACACGTATACAAATAAGCAGAATAAAACCCATGCTTTTGTTTTAAAAGGACTCCCATTTAATACAAAGAAGTCAGACATTGAAACCGAACTAATGGGGTATGATTTTATCAAGACACTATATGAAATGAACACCAGATCAACCATATCCAAACCGTTTCTAATTATAACAACCTCAGAGGTGACAATAAAAACCATTGCTCATAAGATCAAAACAGTATCATACACCGTCATATCTTGGGAACGGTACAACAATAAAAAAGAGATCATACAATGCCATAGGTGTCAGAAATGGGGCCATGCCACCTCCAACTGCTACTCTGTTATAAAATGTAGAATATGCTCAGAAAATCACAGCACCTAAGATTGCGCAAACAAAAACAACGACGAAAAAATCAAATGTGCTAATTGCGACGGTCCGCACAAATCATCGGATATCAACTGTCCTGTATATATATCCCGAATCAACTACAAACATAACAAGAACCACGATAAGGCTACACCCACACGAAGACAACAGCAACCTCATTTTGGACCAGCACCAACACCAACTACGAATGTATGGTTCAAGAATGCCTCAGCAGAAAGCAATTTAAAAGAAATTCCAAACAAAACAACAGAAGATGAATCAAATAATAAGACCAATGGAGAGAAAAACATGGATCAACAGCACAACATACAAGATAAGTTTTCGGCACTAACAGATGAATTAAAAAAATTAAATAGCCTAATAGACCTAGACAAAACGTTAGAACAAGTACAACAGTTAAACAAATTGCTTGAAAAAGCTATCAAAGAATCTGAGAAATTCGTCATTATGAGACAATTGTTAACCAAACTAGACAACTAAATGGAACAACTGATAATAGCATCTTGGAACGCCAACGGTGTAGCTAATAATACTTCAATATTAACAAACTTTCTACACGAATTCAATATAGACATCATGGCAATACAAGAAACGCGTTTAACACCTAAGAGCCAGTTTAAAATCAAAAACTATGCTATAATAAGAAAAGACAGAATTAACGCCACACATCCATCAGGAGGTGTAGCTTTGCTAATTAAATATATAATTGACTATCAACAAGCCTGAATCTATTAATGAACTAGAGTCGGATCATAATCCAATAATTATGAAATTCGATACTAACATCAACAGAGACACATACATTGTCAAAGTAAGAACGTTCGAAACTACAGATTGGAAACAATTCCGTCAAATTCTGGATAATAAAATCAAAATCAACAATAACATTAGAACTTCTGAAGAAATAGAAAATGAAATTGAGAAATTAACTAATGCCATCAAAGCTGCACGTGACGCTACATCAGAAATAAAAACCGTTGATCGATATAAAGACAATATTCCACATGAAACAAAACAATTAATTAATGAAAAGAATAGAATCAGAAAGACCGTCCAAAGAAATCCAACCACTGAAAATAAACAACAACTTATGGCCGGTTTCTGAAAGCATATACCGGGAGGACCAGCCAGATAGTTACATTGGAAAATAGACAAGCATCAACCAACCTTACGACAGTCAAATAAGTTAAAATAAGATAAAGAGAAAAGGGCGGTTACATTATGAAAAATTTTTACTATTGTAAACTCCCATTTTACACCATTGATGGTTAGTTCCACCCTATTTTATGGGCAAGAAAATAACAGCAATATTAGTTTGTAATTCACTATTGAAAGAGAGAAGGAGAAAACAGATTTTGAATATCTAGTGTCTTTGTCATGATCGTTGCAATATTTTTTCAAAACAAGGGTAACAGATAGGCAAGCGGTTCTCGTATTAAAACAGATAACGAAGACATCAAAAACATATCTGAATGGTTCAAGCAACACAATCCATTCCCGACAATTAAGCACATGTCATTGGTAACTAGAATTATTAGCAATAATGAAATAAATTACCACAAAGCATATGAAATTGGCCTTCGATCAATGCAGAATATTATCCGCAAGAAATTTGACAACGTTAAATTAAAACGCTCGGATAAAGTGCTTTCGCTTTTGTCTGTTAATAGTTTCATGAAAATCCATTACTGCAAGGTTGCTGTTGATCCATTGTTACTATTCCAGAGAATTAGTTTAAACAAAAAATTTGATGACCACTTCCGGAACTATATGCAATATGAATTAAGTCCATATCTTACTTCACTATTCGATGATACTGGCGTGCGAAATAATAATAATAATAATAATAATGTTAGCTATGTGATTGATGGCGGATTTCTTCTGCATCGAGTGATATGCTAGAAAAATGATACTTTTAATTGTGTTTGTAAAAGATATATAGTTTATCTACAAAATCACTTCAGCCCTAATGTTGTTGTATTCGACGGTTATGACGACAGTAGTAATGGAGCAATCAAGAAGAACCTCTGCTACCAATGAGCCAAGAAAAAGTTCTAACAGCTCTAATAAAAGAATTTAATGAAGCTAATATTACATCTAAACAAGCTTGTCTTGAATATTGAAACAGCCATGGAAAGTTCATCTACTTCTACTATAATAATAGTTGGTGAAGACATCGATCTGTTGATACTACTGATAGGACGCACTAATCCGCTTCAAAATATTTATTTGATAAAACTTGGTAAGGGCAAAATTGAAACTAAATATTACTCCTCTTCAAGCTTTGATCAGTATCCTCACTGTGAGCAACATATTTTATTTTTACATGTTATTACTGGATGTGACACCCCTTCTTCCCTATACAATAAAGGGAAGATAAATTCGCGGAAAATGTATTGATTTGCATCAGTCTGCAAAAGTTTTCCAACATGAAAATTGTTCTCCACGAGATATAGCCGATCATGAAATACGTTTTGTTTTGGCCATGTACGGAACTTCTGATTCAAAAACTTCTATCGATAATTATCGCTTCTTAACTTTTGCCAAGTCAACGAGGCTTGCTACAGCTGTGAAATTGCCATCTCTTCTACCCATTGCTGCAGCTACTTACCAACATCTATATCGTGTTTATTTTCAGGTGCAGACCTGGCTGGGAAAAGATAATAATGATCTACAACAATGGGGCTGGATTTCAAAACGTCATTACCACTTGTACCAGACATTCTTTTAAACTCTGTGTTCTGTAATCGCACAAAAGGTTATGGTGTTAGCTATGGATGCCGAAAGGTCGGTTTAACATGTTTAGTTGTTTGTGGTTATTGTCATGAACAGTCATGTTTCAATGTTGCACATAAGGAGATATTTACAAAAAACCCACTTTTCGTATATTGGACCTTGAATTTCTTAGTGTTGCCATGGTCGTATCGATGAGGACTTTTGAGAACTTGTCAAGGATACTATAATGAAGGTTTTTTAAAAAAAATCTTTTATATTGAACTTTTCTCGCTTTGTCCTAATTTCCATCTAAAGTAACTGCACTATATTAGGTGCAAAAGTGAGTCAGTATACCGAAACAATTAAAATATTTCAAGAACTATTAGGTTTAGATATAGCAAACCTCAACGAAGAATCGTCAATATTAATGTGTAGAATTCAAAAATAAGCAAATTAGTCGCCATTTTTGGTTGAACCGGAACAGAAATTTTCTAAATGAATAGACCATACCCGAAAACGACTACATCCGACAATTCAGATTTATTGTCTCACCAAATTCAGAGAGCATACCCGGACTTTTGTCCAAACCTTGTATACAGATTGGGCAAACTTGGTTCTATGCACTAAATTTAAAATTATCTAATTTATACGGAAGATTTCGGTAATCGTTTTCTCCTTGGTAGTTCAGCATAATCCAAATTTACCATGGCTTGTGCCACCCTTTAAAGATAATGGTCGATTAACAACTGAAGAACAAAGATTGTTTAATTTTAGACACTCATCTACTCGTGTTAATATAGAGAGCAAGCTTTTGAATTGTTAGGAGGCAAATTTCGCCGACTAAAAATATTCGATAATTTTAGATTAGATATAATAATTCGCTGTATAATGGCAACACGTATATTGAATAGTGTTTTGGACCTACTTCCGCTCCATTTACAGGTGCGGAAGGAAGGACTCCTCGCTACTCTTAGGCTGCTACCCCAGACTGCAAACTTCAAACCAGGTGATTGGTAAGAACATTTAGAAATTCTGAAGCAAATTTGCACAGAATTTCTGGTCAAAACATCGGACATCATGCCGAGGAAATTTGACTTCGAAGTCCCTTCTGATATGATCATAAAAGACCGCCAAAGGGCAAGAACCTGCATAAGCAATTGCAAATCCATTAAGAAAGTCGTCAACCATAATATTTTCTGTTTATGGGATGGCTCTTTTCTTCATTATGTAACCCATTCAAATTAATGCCATAATATCATAATACTGCCAAGTAAATTTTTCTTTTTTCTACTTATCAGAGCAGCAACACTTTTCTTAGGTTTCGTATTGGTTAACGTTTTATTTTTAGATGATTATTATCATCTTCAACTGTTGGAGTCAGAAAATTATTTCGAATTTCAGAATCATTGAGAAAAATTTCTTCTTGGCTTGACTTTTTCATATGCATATTTTTTACACATTCAAAAACTTACAAAGAAAAAGCTTTATATTATTAATTAATAGAAATAATCATAAATTAGATCAACAATTTGAAAATTATGTAAACCAGCTGGACTGTATTTTAGATAAAGTATTTTCAATAATCCATATAAGATACAAATTACCAGATACCAGATCAAGCTAAATTTATCGAATCCAGCAGTTTATTTCAAAGATTCCTGTATTTAAATATATTAAAGGGACAAGTTAGAAAAAGTAGTATTAGAAAATTTGGTCCACTGATTCCTAAATAGAAGCACCATTTTTTGGTAAGGTCATGATCCGAAATAGATTTAGCTAAATTTTACAATCACTCCATTGTCTGAATAATGAAGAAATGACCGAAAACGCGAACCGAACCTACCAAGTAAAGTATGGACTACTTTTTAGATAAAATTATTATGTTGTAAGGTTGAATGAAGCAATAATACCATATCTAGGCCGACTAAACTTTGTTGTGCTGTGTCAGACTAACAGCGGATACATCTGAAAATTTAAATCATATAGCGGCAGTGAATAAACGTTAAATGATCATGTATTTAATCTTCTAGACTTAGCAGAGTATTTACTTACCAAACAAATTAGAATATATGGTATTATAAGAGAAAATCGGGGACTACCTGCAGACTTAAACAAACTGAAATTAAAATGGGGACAGAATCTGAAAAGATAAAGTCAGTATGATCTCGAAAATACCTAAGGCTCATATCATCGAAACTGCCAAAAGAAAAAATAGAAAAAAGAAAAAATTGAAAAAATAGGATTGATAATAAAGCCAAAAAGTATTTTGGGTTGAAATAAGTTTATGAAATGTGTAGATTTTGCCGACCTATACTCTTCATATAATCCAATTATAAGAAAAACTGTCGGATGGACAAAAGAGTCTTGTCATGTTTCTCTTGAATTGTGCACTGTTTAATTCTTTTGTGGTGCATAAAAAATTCAACCCAACGAATAAAATAAAATTTACATGTTTTTTTTGCCACAAGTAGCCAAAAATTGGATTAGAGCCACAAACTGAAAGCTCCAGCAGATTATTTGATTTAGAAAATACTTCAAACAAAAGCAAAGAATTTTGATCGAAATTTATTTTATGAAGACTTTAAAGCGACAGATGTGTGGCTTTCACGATGGAAAGCTGAAAACAATATCCAATACAAAAAAGCAATATGCCTGAACCTAATGAAGATATCTGGATCCGGAAAGCTGAAGACTTCGAAAAATATGCAAATTTGCCAAATTGCATAGGCGCCATAGATGGCAAACACATTAAGGATAATCTTTTTTTTTTCTATAGTGCTCTTAGTACCTTGCGATGTCAACTATTGTTTTACTTATGTTGACATTGGGGCTTATGGTAAAAGTAGTGATTCCGCCATATTCAAAAATTCCACATTTTATAGAAGATTGCTAGAAAAATCATTAAACATACCGAAATCTAAACCAGTATCTAGCATAGATCAAACACCACTGCCTTATGTCATTGTTGCTGATGAGGCTTTTGGTATCATCGAAAAGTTGATGCGACCCTATGCAGGAAAGGGCTTGTTATATGAAAAAAGGATTTTAACTACCGGTTATCCAGAGCTCAACGTAATGTTGAGTGCACTTTCGGAATTTTGGCGAACATGTGGCGTATTTTACACAGGCCGATAAATGTAAAAGTAGACTTTGCAGAGCATATCATAAAGGCCTGCTGCGGTCTACACAACTTGGTAAGAACCAAGAATGGTTTAAAGTTTGAAGATATATTGTATACTGCACCGATGAGTAATCTCAATGCATTGCATTCAAGAAGAGGAGCACCATCATCTTTAAATATTATAGTTTTCTTTTGAATATAATCATCCGTGCGTTGCTCATACTTTCTAGAAAAACGAGATACTCAAAAAATGATACTTAAGTTCAGAAACATAGTAGCACATTTCAAGCACAGTGTCACTGCTGCGAACTAATTAAGAGAAATGCAAACTTTAATGAACTGTACTCAATTCAAAACAAAAGAAGGTGGAATTCTATTTTGGTAATGCTAGAACGTCTTTTACAAATTAAAGATCCACTTTCTGACCTGAAAATCGTGATGCTTTTGAATGGAATGTAACATCTGGATTGTCTTTCTATGTTAAAACCTGTAGAACTAATGACTTTGGAATTGTCTTGCGAAAAATACCGTTGATCAGAGGAACAGAGTATTCTACTGAAAGTGAAACATCGAGTACTAATGCAGGAACGATTTTAAAGAATGTATTCCTCGAAATTATAGGCGGAAGATTAGTTAAAATGAAAAAACTTGCTTTTGGGTTAGATGTAAACCCTAGAAACGTACAAAAATGGATTTTTGATGAATTAAGTCAATTATTACCTGAGGACGATGAAAATAAAAACAAAAATTCATCAAAGGTAATTAGTGGAAGTACAACAGAAACAGAAAACACTTTGATGCTATAGTACCACAAATTAAAACAGTGATGACGCCAAACAATTACCTAATCATTGAGCAATTTATGAGATGCTTCTTATAGAGAGCAACAATCATCCTCTAGAATTTCGGAGATTGAAAAATTTAGGTGGTGAAGATTGGTATCGTATAAGTATCTTGAATTAACTCTTAGAACGCTAGAGAGAACATTATTTAGCAGAGCCTGTGGCTTTAACAGTCAATGTTAATAAGTTTTTTGATTTATTAAAACTTTTATTTGAAAAGCACAATTTCTTACCGAAAAGAATATAACTTTTCGGTACCTAATTGTGTACCCAAAGTAATAAGCATTAAATGTAAAACATAAGTTGGAACATTGACCGCCGCTGAAATAGGAGAAACTGTGACGTGTAGTCAGTGCCGTAGCGAGGGTATGGGGAAGGTGGCCACAGGCACCACATGAAATAGGCGCCAAATCTAAGGGATCACTATACTATTGTAGCAATGTTTATTTATTTTCAATATGACAGACAACAAAAAGTGCAAAAAAAAATATTATGATGACGCGTGAATACACACTGCTAAATCAATTTGCGCAAGCAGTAGCAGGTGGGGCAGCTTGGGTGGACAAGTTTACTTTTATAGGGATGTTTCTCTCCGCCACGCCTAAGCAAATTTTTAGTTGTTACATTTTCTTTCATAAACTTTTAGTTATAGCATTCTGATAACAGTGATAACAACTTGGTATCTGACATCATTATAGGTTAGTATCACTTGATTGTGCTGACCATCGAAGTATTTTTTTTTAAAATTATTTCTTTATATTAATAGAATAGTTCGTTACACCTATACCATGTCGACCAAAAAAATGTCAGGGTGGGAAAATAAAAAACAAAAAGAAGCAAGATTAATAAATGAAGAAAAACAAAAGATGCAACTAAAAATGTTGGATAGTTGGATAATTAAAGAAAAGGCCAATACCAACGATAAAAGTGAGTGCGATCCTGTTGAAGAGTGTTATAGTAATAATATTGGCATTGAAAACAAAGATAGTTCTGATGTTGAAGGCAGTACTATTGGTGGTAAAGACAATTTTATTGTTGAAACAAGTGTGATTTGTACTTCAGAAAACAAGGATAACACTGATATTGGAGTAAGTGTTTGTAATTCTGACACTGAACCGGTCGCTGGAACTAGTGAGCATCTTAAGGACATTATTTCGAATACTACTTTGAAAATTAATTTCATTGATCCTTTATCTTGGAATTTGAAATCTGATAAAATAAGAACATTATTAATAGCAAAAGGCCCAGAACATAAAATATTAGTCAAATATCCATCGTCAACTGATGGACGAAGTTTTAGTAACGATTGGATCTATAAAAAATTATCAAATGGGGAAAAACAATACAGAAAATGGATGTTTTACTCAGAAATTCGAAATTCTTTATATTGCTTTCCATGTTTATTATTTTCGAAAAATCCTACATTTTTATTCAGCCTACAAGAGCTGGGATTTGCAAAATGGAAGCAAATGAATCCGAGAATTTCAAACCATGAGCAATCTGTCGAACATATTGATTGTTACACAAAGTGGAAAATCTTCGAGAAAGGTCTTAAATCCGGAAATAATTTAATTGATGATTTTCTTCAAAACCAAATGTGTGAACAAATTAAAAAGTGGCGTCATGTTCTTACAGTAATTTCAAAATGTATTATGTTCTGTGCAACAAACAACGTAGCATTCAGAGGTACACATGAATCTACTACTGATAGTAATTTCCGGGGGGGGGGGGGGGTTATTTCAATTTAATTAATCTCGTAAGTAACTATGATATCACATTAAAATCTATATTGAACGATCGAGTTAAAAGTAGTGTTCCATACTTAAGTCTGCAAATACAAAATGAATTTATTGATTTATTCGCGTCGAAGGTCCGGAATAAAATATTGTCCGATATTAAAACAGCAAAATATTATTCCATAAAGACCAATTATGCCAAATTATTCGGTATGTGAAGTTTGCTGATGAAACTATTAAAATAGAGGAAAGATTTATACATTTTCTGTCTGTAACAGATAAAACAGGGGAAGGACTCGCAAAACAAATTTTAGAAAAACTGAAATATCATGGCTTAGAAATTAAATATATTTGCGGTCAAGGATATGATAATGGGGCCAACATGGCTGGCAAATATAATGGAATGCAGGCCCATATTTTGAAGGCGAATGATTTATAATTATGTTTAACAAAATTAGAACTGAAGGATATGGTATCGAAACCAAAGGGTATTGTAAAAAGTTAGATATAGATCTAGAATCTGATTTAAAAAATAAAAGAAAACGTAGGAGAAGATCTTTGCCTGGAGAAATCGGCGAATGTACATCTTTTTCTCGCGGAGATGAGATTAAATATCTTTTTTACGAAGTGATTGATTTGATAATTTTTCAACTAAATGAACGGTTCTGCGGTTTACGTAATGTACCATCAGGGGCACTGGTAGAACAAATAGTTGCAAATTTAAAAGTGACAGAAACAGCAGCTATGAAAAGGGGGGTGAAATCCGCGAAAAAAGTGTTCTACCAGTTATCGAACAAAACTTAAATGTCAAACTAAAATCTGTAAGAATAATGCTGTCGACGGAGTATCCATTTTTAGCAACTTCACCTGATGCTGTTACTGAGAACTTTGTTGTTGAAATTAAATGCCCATCTAATGTAAAAACTTATGTATCTGTACATCAAAGATAATGAGCCAACAAACAAATGCAACGCCCGAATAAACCTACAAATGCATTTATTCAAAAAAAGAAGTGGGATATTTTGTGTGGCTGATCCTGGCTTTGAAGTGAATAAAAAAATAACGACTCTTATTGTGGAATATGATGAAGATTACTTAAACAATCTTATTGATGTAGCTGTTTTTTTTTTGGTCTAAAAATATCTTTAATATATTAATTGCTAGCTTAAAAGAGAATAATTAAGTAAATAAATATTTAAATATGTTAAATACTCTTATTGAATAAGTGGTCCTTGTAGGTTGATTAATCCACAAGCAATTATAATTACATCGTCCATAGCACCAATAAGTTTACTGTGTACACGGGCATGAGGTTTTAGCAATTTGAATTCACGTAATCGTCTGATAGTTCGTTCTATATGGATTCTCAGACTTGCAATTCCTTTTGCTTCAAGTACTTGTGTTTTTGATAGCTTTTGTCCGCTCATAACACTAGGTGGTCTTAAGAGTATATGTCGAGCGATTCGTAGCATAGGGGAAACAATATTTCGTTTTTTGCGCTGAAATTAATAGATGAAGCAGCGATCGTTATTGCATTCGATTAGAATGTTAATGGTGATGGGGGGAAAGAAAATATGAATTGGAAAAATTCATTGGATTTTCCAAAAAAGGGGAAAATCTTCAAATCGTAAATTACGTTTTTTGTCTCTAGTATTAATTATAACCGAATAAAATTTATATGAATTTATCGAAGACAATATGGCAAATAGGGGAAAGAAAATTTTTTTTTAAAATTAGCTGTCGTTTTCCAGCAAAATCGAATAAAAGATTTTTATTTTTGGGAAAATTTTTAAACGGTTAGGCCAACAGTAATACATTTGTCTTCT
>JAZBGY010001673.1:0-18273 GCA_037414755.1 Lydus trimaculatus
AAAGTAAAGTATTAGTAGGTAAGAAACCACACCCTTAAATGTTTATTAAGAGGGAAAAAGACAGAGTGAAAGAAAAACGGAATATGGATGTTGGTACAGATTCCTTGAAGAATCATTTCAATCAATTTTAATCAAAAATTGATGGATACTTATAGTTTGTAATATGTATATTACAATAAAATTAATATCCTGTAAATACATGATATTTAACAGTTATTCATCAGATAAATCACTATCCAATTCGTCATTAACATGAATAATCAGCTCTGGTAGCGGTTGATTTGATACATAATTGTTTTCAATTTTAATAACGTGTTCGACGCAGTTACTCCATAAATTAGAGCTAATTTAATCTTACAAATAAAATAAAATAAACAGATTATGCTCTTCGAAGAATTTTTTTTAATTTTTTTTTTTTATAATGATGGTGGTACCGGTTTCGACTCCTTATGAAGTCGTCATCATCAGCCACTCTAGTCAAATTTTGCAGCTAGGTATGATTAACACCAATAATATATATAAAATCACTATGTCAGTGTTTAAAACAATGAAATTAAAATTATAAAATCACGTAAAAAGCAATTAAAAATGAAATTCAATCAAAAAAAAAATTATTACAAATTTTAACAAGTCGAGAAAATTAAGTGTGGTGATTAAAGCAACAAGTGTTTTACTTTAATTTAATTTAATCTTTTTTTTCTGATAATGTCCACTACTGAGGTACTCAAATTTGGTGTTACATTTTCTTTACGAATGGCGTGTCCATTCAATGCGGTTTAATATACAATGGTATGGTGGAAATCGTGGCACAGTGTGTCCATTTTCGGTTGCTGTTGGATTAACATAAAAGTCTGTGTTTATTTGGGAATTTCTCTTGAATAACATTTAACAATATTTATTTTGTACATTTTTTGGGTACTGGAGTGCTGTTTTCTTGCAATAAATATATTATTTCTGCTTTTTTTGGTTGTTTATTTGGTAATTTATTTGCTATTCTAGAGTGATATCGAGCATTGTCCATTACAATTATACTAGCTGGAGGAAGATTTTGTAATACTTGATTAAAAAACCACCGTTCAAATACTGTGTGGTCCATATTTTCGTGGTAATCAGGAAGAATTTTTTATATTTTTTGCTGAGAATAGTAAGCAATTAGGTACCCATCCACGTTCATTACCAGCATTTAAAATAATAATTCGTTTACCACGTGCTGGTAGAATGTTTAACTTACCTACATTTTTTTTTATCACATCATGGCTATTGAACCATGTTTCACCCAAATATACAATGTTTTTTTTTTGGTCTCGATGATTCTTAATCTAATGGATATATTCTAAACGCCATTTAACCAAGCGAGGTGTCTCTATGATTGCACAACGTTTATTCAATCTTTTGTACGTGAATCCCAAGGAATGCATCAATTTGATAATAGTTCCTATGTTGCCATTAAATGGGATTTCTTTTTCTATGAGCTTCTGTTGTATGATGGATAATGTTGGAACTTGATTTTTATCGTACATGGAATAAATAATTGATTTGATTTCCTCCTTTTGATTGCTGTCTAAAACGTCTGACTTATTAGAGCGTTTTACTTTTGTTTGAGCATCTTGTTGTTTAATAATTCTTTGAACTGATTTGTATGGCACATCAGTGAGTTTTGCTGTTTCCTCCAGTGGGGCATGTACATCTCTATCTATCAAGTTGTTATAGACATTTCTAATTATATTCTTGGCATTTTCACATAATTTGACATTTGTCTCTACAAATACAACAACGATAACTGTAAGTTTCCTGTTTATCGATCATTGATATTTCCAAAACTTACCATTCGAGATATTATCTTCTGCATCAATGGTTCCAACATCAGTAAATTCATCTGAAAAATGGCTCTTTGATTGCATTTCGATGTCCGATGATCCCACATTTTTTAGATTTTTAGATAGAAAATTAACAAAAAATTATAAGAAACTTGATATATCACTTAGACTTGAAGTTCGTGAAGATCCAAATGACAACTTGCGTTGCGCTTTACCCGTTTTCGTTTGAACATATAAAACAGCAGACCCGTTATTTGATACTTAAATTTCTATTTCATTACCTTATTATTTTTCAACAGTGTTACATTAATATTTTATCTACGATCATTGAATAATTTATCCATTATTCTACCGATTTTTGTAAATTAAATGTTTATTTTACCCACCGGTGGAATAATGCTGACTTCTGATTGGTCTAGAGCAGTGGTTAAAGTATTTTAACCACTCCAGGTTGACCAACCTGATACAAATTTTCAAAATTTCTTTCAAATTTTGGAGAATTTCCTTTTTTTACTAGGTTATGTTGGTACTAATCAGAACCGCCATGATTGACAGAACTGACATTTTTCAAATTAAATTGAGACTTTGGTTTAAATTACCTCAATTATGTACATAAAAGAATTAATTTTGAGATACTATGTATGATCGTATAGTATTCAACTCGCAAGTAAAGGCTTTTATCCACTCGGATGGTTACAGCACTCGCTTTCAGCTCGTGCTGCAAACTTCATCCTCATGGATAAAAGCCTACTTTACTTCCTTCTTTAATAATATACTATTATTATCGTACTATTGTCTATTTCATTTTAGTCCAGTCATTATAGAAAATTCGTGCGGAATAATTAAGGGCTGGCTAATTTTTTGTAGATAACTTTATTCAGTCATTTTAAACAACCTGTCAAAGTTCCCCGATATCATGGCAGCAATGTATTATATTCAAGGTCAAGGGTCACAAAACTCAGTTTTTCTTAAATAACTATATCTGAGAGTCAAAATATCTATTACAAAAATGTAACACTATTAAATTCTCTTTGAAAAATATCCTTTGAGTTTTTCCCGTAAAAGGAGCTATTTTGAAGGAGAAGGGAATGCGATCTTTACTTTCTAAATGTTGTGGCAAAAAAATTAAAACCTCAATTTTAAGTTACCAAATGCTATTCCTTGTAACAAATGTTCAAACTGTTCACCATTTCTTTCTTGGCACAATGCTAATCAATGGTAACATTCATTACTTGCAACATTTCTGTAACTTTTCTATTACTTGTTGCATCATCTTCATGTAACACGAAGTATTTTGCACTTCTAACAAAATTGTAAGTACAAAGATAAATAAGGCAATGGTTCCATTTTATAAATACAGTGTTACTATAGTTTTAAACGTTGCATTTGTTGTAAAGATTAAATGAATCAACAGTTATAGTTACATTACAGTCGGACTTCTCCCAAGCATAAACAATCATATTTTGTAAGAGCGAAGATGATAAGTGATGATAGACGAACCCAAAGGTCGGTATTACCAATTTACGATTTAATTTGAGTGTGAATCCAGTACGACATAACAGCTACCTAAAAAGTTTCAAAGAGGTACATACCAATGGGATGGTATTTCATAATAGTTCAGCTGTAATGTTTCTAGGACACAATTTTCATATCGTCAATTGGGAAACCTCGCACTAAGAATAAACAGACGCCATACCTACAACAAATTACAATAATAAGGGAGAAGATTGTATCCCTGAATTAAATTAAAATTATATTCAGTTCAACCTTCGAACTTTTTACAAAGCATCTCTCCAACCAGCATGGCTCACACCCTTAAGGTCGTACGTTGCCTTTATCCACTGAAGCATTATAGGACAAGGAATTAGATAAACGCCAACAGATTCTCTGAAGCCTGGGTTGTCCTTTACAATACTGTTTCATACTTCCTATACTGTGTGAGTAGTCACAACACACCGACGATACATTCAATGAACACTACATCGGTCGATTCTAAACACGATGGAGTAGTATTAGCAGGATGTCTGAGTCTAGCGACATCTATCATTCATATTTCTTCGGGCTCATTAGCAGTTCTTCTTATAAACCAGTCATTCGCTCCGTGCGTGATTGCAGCGCCAGGGTGTTTGTGAACTAAAGGACGTTGTTACTGAGTTTTCCGTATGTAAACGTATAGGGCTTTACAATAACAATAAATTTTTGTTATTAAAAGAATTTTTTTTTGCATGTCAAACCTCGTCACAATTAGACATTAATCTTGTGCATTTGTTATGAAAAAATTACCGCTAAAGTGTGAGTATAATTAATAATGTCCGGGATGTTGAAGAACATCGTCGGAATAAAGCAAGTTATTTAATAAAGTCACGAGTTATTTGACAAGCATCGGTCCATGCAACACCTTACTCAACTTGTTTGAAGGTAAATAACAATTAGATGATTTATTTTTTTAATATAGATTTTGAAGATCAAATAATGAATATTGCTTTATTTGTTGTATTTTAGATAAATGTAGCTCGATGTGTGACTGACGTGCAATGCAATTGTGTTTATAATCAAAGTAAAAAATGCAAACACATTGCCGCATTGATTTATTTCATTAATAATGAAGAAAGCACATCTAAAACTAGTATCGAGCAGCAGACAATTTGCAAAAAGAAAATATTCGAAAGGAGAATGTTTCGAAATTATGGTTCCGCATAAATATGAGCAGCTGCAATAACCACAGGAAGTCCGGCTTTCCGAATTGATCTCAAATTCTCCTTTGAAGCAAATTTCAACAGCTCAACCTAATAAAAATAATTTTCACACAGTGAAGAATGTCATGAATTTTTTATTAACTCAAGTTGAACTGAACGTTGATAAAGAAGACTGCTGAATGCGTAAAATTTTTTTTTATTTACAATGCTGAGCATTATTTTTATACAAACAATCATCAATAAAATCTAAAAGACTTCTATAATAAGAACATTAAATTGTCTGAAGAAAATATTGTTAATTTAGGCTGTAAAACAATGGGACAATCATCCTGCGACGATTGGTTTAAAGCTAGGCGTTTGAGGATTTCAGCTAGTACCAATGTACACAGTATCAAGACACTTACTAAAAAACCTATCGATAGTTTAATATCAGATATTTTACATCCTAAAAAGATTGATTGCGGCTCGATTAGATATGGTTTAAGACATGAATCTCATGCCAAAGAAAGCTATGAACTGCTTTGTAACTGTAGAGTTAAATCTAAAAATAGTTGCATTTTAATGTCCTAGCTCTTATGAGAAAAATAATCGTCAATTTTCCAGAGAAGTCATGTAATGTAAAGTATTTACAGTTTATTTATAATAGATTAATGCTGAAAACAACTAATCCTTATTATACTCAAATTCAAGTCCAAATGTATGTTAGTGGTATGACTGTCTGGGATCTATTTGTTTATTCACCAGCGCCAAATGTTTGTTGCATCGTTGAAGTTCATCGTGATGAGGAGTTCATAAAAACAGCAATTTTAAAAAGTGAAGAGTTTTATTTTAAAAATTATTTACCTGTTCTGTATAAGACTATGATTCCTGAAAATGAGAATGATAATAACACTATTCAGAATTTAGAAGACTGAAAATCTGGATAACAGTAAAGATAAAGAACTGCAACAGAATCGAAGTTTTACAGGGAAATATTTATTGTTTGTTACACTGATGTTACAAATGCATAACTTTATTTATTAATTCAAAATTTTATGAAGATTTCAAAAAATATATACTATTACATAAAAGAACGGTTTCATATTTACTATCCATTATCTGTATGTTTTTTATCAGAAATTATTGGGGGTTGTAAATTAACTAAAACACAACAAACATGCATAATGTCATCAATACAATGGAATAAATTTTCTGGGATTTTATTTAATACTTCATAGGTCCTCAGACGTTGCATTATTCTTTCCACGTGAATCCTTACTCTTGCTAGACTGTATGTTTGGTGAGCTTGTTCCTTTGTAAATTCATTGTTTTTTTCTAAAAACGGTGGCATCACCATTTTTATTTTTTTACCACTTGAATTAATCACAGTTTTTATTTCTGGAAATCCTTTATTAGCCAAAACAATGTCACCATCTTCTAATAAATCAAGCAGCCCTGATTCTATTGTTAATTGAGAATCACACCTTCGTCCTCTAGTAATTTTGGATTTTAAACAAATGAAACCTCCGGGAGTAATACCAATAAGAACTTTAGCAGTGAAATTTTTTTTATACTGACAAGGGAAGTACCCGAACTCGAACACGAATAATCAAACGAAATTTTGTGAATAAGTCAATTTGAGGGTGCTAATTACTGTAATGATAGCCAATCGCCCGTAAAATTACGTTTTTGTCTAATATTTAAGATTGAAAATGTCGTATTTTTTTTTAAAATTCGCGCGCAAATTCTCTAACGAGGTAAGTGCAAGGCATATAACCAGTAAGCTCATCACAGCCTACTACAGTATATATTTTATTATGCGGTATTATTGGGGGTGTTTTTTTTTTATTATTTTTTTTTTAATATAGTAAACATGCATGTAATTTTAAGAGAAAGAAACAAAATTATAAACAATAGGACTATTATTTATTAAATTAATTATATTTATTGGTTGAAATAATACTTATGTGTAATGCAAAAGATGTAACAAAAGTTGAATGAATTGTTTCAACAAATTTAACAAAAAAAAATTAATTGATACAAATAAGCCACATGTTAATACAAAAATTGAATAAACGAAAATTATTATAAATTAAAGAGAATGGCGGGCAATCATTTTTTTATACGAAATTGAGTCATAATTGACCGTTATTTTTGATTTAGCCTAACACCTGCACTTTTGTCTTTGATATTAAATCGCTATATGCACCTTTTATTGTCTCCACGTGCAGCCCTGCTGATTTGCCAACCTCCTAGTCCAAGAGGCGAACGCAAAAAATGGTTCCTATTTCTGAAAGGATGAAACTTTCAGAAAATATAGTACTTATGGTGACAATTGTCACTTGCCTAGGCAACCCTACGGGAACCTAATCCGACAGCCGAAAAACCATATATCCGGTACTAATTTTCATGTAGTTACTAGTCCCATAGAGTAAAGCTTTAAATTTGTATTAAATTGTAGATCCGTAAGAGCTCTTTCCAAATATATATGGTTGCCTTTCTAAATATTGATCAAAAATATTGGCAACCCACTTTGAATTTTTTTGCTTCATGTGATTACCTCCCCCAACTTAAAAAAAAATTGATAAAATAAACACTCCTAATAATACCGCATAATAAAATATATAGTAGGCTGTGATGAGCTTACTGGTTATATGCCTTGTACTTACCTCGTCAGAGAATTTGCGCGCGAATTTAAAAAAATACGACATTTTCAATCTTAAATATTGGACAAAAACGTAATTTTACGGGCGAATGGCTATCATTACAGTAATTAGCACCCTCAAATTGACTTATTCACAAAATTTCGTTTGATTATTCGTGTTCGAGTTCGGGTACTTCCCTTGTGAGAATATGTAAAAACACGATTGTCCACACTTGCAGGAATTTCTATCCTGAATTCTGTACAATCGATTATAACTGGTATTACCGTATTGCGGATGAAAATATGCAGGCATTGTTACTTGTACAGCGTCAATATTTGCCCAAAATACTAAATTTTTAATTGTACTAGCTAATTTTTGCAAGATTTCTGAAAAAATTCTTGAAATAGTCGTCCTATGAACATTGAATACATTCAGTGCTGAGAATGTTAAGCCAGTTTTCATTCTCATTACAAATATTAACAATCGATCTTTTTTAGATACTATGCATTTTCTAGGTGTACTCACTATTTTTAATAAAAATTCAAAATTTTCAAAAGTAACACCTGCAATATCAATTAACTCATGATTGTTATTTATTGACGAAAATCCTGCAAATCGTGAATCATCAACTTGACTTTCTTGATCAACAAATGTCTTTTGAACAGTCCCACAATTTTTTGTTGCATATTTTTTACTAGTATAATTACCTTTGGTTGATTCAGTAACTTCTGTTTGGGTTTCAGCATGACATATTTCATCTTTGATATATCTGTTGCAAATAAATATTTGAGAATTTACATCAAAATTTGAGTAAAAGTCTACTTGGCACCCTTGGTCGACTTTCTGTGGTAATACTGGCGGATTTTCAATCATTATTTCAACAAATTCATGAATTGGTGGCTCAGTATATAATGTTGATGGTAATTTATTTTTCATTTGACGATCCCTTAAGCGCTTGTACCTGAAAAAATCATTTTATTTTATTACTAATTATTTACCTGTTCACAGCAGAAAGTTCATTCACGTTTCGATACTTGTAAATTGGAGGAAATATTGTAGGAATGTAGCTAGGACTTAACTCCTCTTCGGATTTTTTGCCTCCAATAAAATGATCACTACAAATGTAATCGTATGGTTTGGGAATCCACTGTGATCCATCAGGACTTCATGAAAAATTATAAAATATTACTGATACATTTAATTATTTTAGACATAAACAAATGATTTTTTATAATGAATTATAAAATTGAAAAAAATTAATTCTTGCACTAAATAATTGTAAAGCATTAAATGCAGCTTGATTATTCTCTCAGTTTTAATTACTAATTATAAATTGAAATATTTTTTATTCAACTTACAAATATTAGAACAAGTTATTTTCAGTATCATTGATGTTACTAAAATAAAGGTTAGGATACTACTTACTTTTGCCTCTTCACTGCAGCTACCCACATTTTTCTTTGATTGGTTTTCCATTTTGCAGTCGAAAATTTATAAAATTTACAATTACTTTTTACACTCGTATTTTTACAGTTTACTACACAACAACTGCGATGTCTATTTCTACCCATTTTTTTGAAATTATCATAAAATTTATTATCACACATGTGTTTTGTTAACTCAAAAATAAAAAACACCGTCCTTTGTTACCAAAGTTATCCACTGCGAGCGCTAGTGTCCACTTCGGCTTAAGGTACGTGCACTACGGAGCTGTGATACTAGATGATAGCATGGATGATAGCTGTGTCGCAACAGCGCTGATAGAAATGTATCGTACTTTTAAATGCAAGCGTGCACATCGAAGCAGCGAATGAAGGAGGTATGAAGCTTGGTATACTCGCTTATAGCTTGGAGAATAAAATTCACCATTCTTTTTCGAGCTGCATCATAGCTGCAAAGATCTAAATGCTCTAACTAAACAGATGGTGAATTTTTCGGTTCCTTTTTTTGATTTATTATTTTATTACTAGCTACTTGCAATTTAACATCCATTGTGAAAACGGCAAATTTTTATTTATAACTTTAGTCAAAAAACGTTATAGAATCTTATACACTATAAGTAATTTTTTGGCAACATTCAAATGTTTATTGTAGGTAGGTAAAAAATTCTGAGAGAGTTCAAATTCGCTTTTTACTTTATTTATCATTTTTATCATACAAATTGAATTCTATTCCTACAAAGAAATGATTTAAACGTGTCTTGAACAAACTTTGACGTATCTGCTGGACGTCCGGTTTGTCTATGTTGAAGATTAACTGCTGGAGGAATTTCTGCAATTTCTTGTAAATGTCGTTCAAAACCTTCCATGTCAATTATAGTATTGTGTAAAATACAAATAGCCTCTACAATCTTATCGGCAGTTTTTTCATTAGTTTCAATTGCTTTTGATAATATGCGCCATTTCGAATAAAGTATTCCAAAAGCACATTCCACTGTTTTTCTAGCGCGCGATAGTCTTTTGTTAAAGCATTCAGTCTCTACATTTAGTTGATTTTTTCCATAGGGTTTCATTAAATGATCTAATAGCGGGAATGCTTCGTCCCCAATAAAAACATATGGCAATTTATTTTTCAGTATTTAGAAGGAAATTATCAGCTGGGATTTGTAACTGGTTGCTCGCCATCAGATTAAATAATGCTGAAGCTCTAAACGTACCTCCATCACTTTGCTTCCCATATCCTCCAACATCAATTACAGTAAATTTATAATCGGCATCAACGACACCAAGTAATACAATCGAAAAAAAATGTTTGTAATTGTAATACATTGTTCCTGTGTGTCGAAGACAAATTATTCGAACATGCTTCCCATCTATAGCCCCGATACAATGTGGAAAGTTCCATGTTTCATACATTTTTGTAGCTATTTCTGTAAATCTTTGTTGTGTTGGTACGGCCATGTGTATAGGTTGCAACTCCATCCACAAGACTTCCACGGTAGTTTTCACTATTGACGCAATTGTAGAAAATCCCATTCTAAATGAGAAAGCCAAGCTTCTAAAAGAGATGTTATACGAACAAGCTTGGAGAATGACGAAAACCTTGAAAATAAATCGAAATGCCCTGTGCCTTTAGCTAGTACTAAGACAGTATTTGAACAACAAGTGGCTTTAATTTCAGGAATTTCAGTGGAAGGTACTGGTGCTGAGTTTATGGCCTTTGACAGTTCGTCGGCGTTAATTAAGAATTCGGGTCCATTCCCCCATATATTAGAGTCCCGCAGTTGACTTGGCGTGGCACCACGTGACAATATATCAGCAGGGTTTTGTGATGACCGTATATGTCTCCATTCCGAAATTGTAGTTAAGCTTTGAATTTCCACTATCCGATGCGAAACAAATACTTTTAAAGATGTAGGCTGCATTTTCAGCCAGGCAAGGACTATCGTCGAATCGGTCCAAAAGAAATAATTTGATACTCTCAAATTTAATGTTTGTTTTAATTTATCAATTAATTGTGCCAATAAAAGAGCTCCGCATAACTCTAACCGTGGGATGGTAATCGAACGTAATGGCGCTACTCTGTTTTTGGAGCAAAGTAGCTGAGAATGAAAATTTCCAGAGGCGTCCCTAGAGCGAATGTATACGCAGGCACCGTAAGAATTTTGGCTAGCGTCACAAAATCCGTGGATTTCATGCCCGAAGGAATTTGCTTCAGGTATTACCTTTCGCGGAATTATGATAGTGTCCAATTCTTGAAAATTGTGAATAAATTTTGACCATAAATTATGCAAATCTGACGGTAACGATTCGTCCCAATCTAGCTTCAACGACCAAATTTTTTGAAGGATGATTTTTGCTGATATTGTGACCGGTGCAAGCAGCCCTAAAGGATCAAATAAACGAGCAATTGTGCTAAGAATACCGCGTTTTGTTTTACATTGATTTATGTTTTCAGAATGTGTGTGATATTTTATTGTGTCCATTTCACAATTCCAATAAATTCCTAACGTTTTTGTTTCTGGTTGCCGGTCTAAGGAGATTTTATTATTAGCTGGCTGAAATTCATTGTCAGGTAACAAGAGAGGGCTATTAGAAGCAAATTTGTGAAGGTTAAATCCTCCCTTTTCCAAAATTTTTATTATATCATCGCGGATCTTCATCGCCGTGTCAATAGAATCACTACCGGTTAATAAATCATCTACATAGAAATCGCGAAGAATAGTTTTATAGGTTTCCGGAAAATTCACGGCCTCGGCGTGAGCAAGCTCTTGTAGGCATTTGATCGCGAGGTAAGATGATGAAGCGCATCCATAAGTGACGGTTGTGAATCTGAATGTCTCTATTGGATGGTCAGGGCGGTCTCGCCATAAGATTAATTGATAATTTCGATGATCTTCGTGGATCAAAATCTGGCGGTACATTTTTTCGATATCCGCTGTAATTACGTAGCGATGAGTGCGAAATCGCGTTAATATTGAGAATAGATCTTGTTGCAATATTGGTCCAATTAATAAATTGTCATTAAGACTTAGTCCATTAGTTGTTTTCATGGACGCATCAAAAACAACTCTTAATTTTGTTGTTAGGCTGTCTTCTTTTATGACAGGATGGTGGGACAGGAAATACGAATTTGAGGGGTCGATCTCACGCTGACGAACGTGCTCCATGTGGCCAAGTTCTTGGTATTCATTCATAAATCGACAATAGTCTGACCGTAATTTATTATCTCTGTTGAACCTTTTCTCAATGAATTCGAAGCGTTTGAGGGCAAGTTTCCTAGAATCACCTAGATTAGGAGGGTCATTTCTAAATGGGAATTTTACAACAAACCTACCAGAAGGGAGATCGCGCCGGGCGGTTTCCTTGAAAACTGTTTCACAAACATTGTCATCTGTTTTTAACGACTGGTTTATTATGGGACTGTGAAATTCGTTTATTTCCCAAAATTTTTTCAACTGATTGTCAATAGATGAAATTTGAGAGAAATTGCAATTTAAAATATGTTTGGGTTGTGATATAGGACCACTGATAATCCATCCTAATTGAGTTTTTTGAAGAACAGCGCCTAAATTATTAATCTGAATTTGTCCTATACAAATAAGATTCCAAAATAATTCACTACCTATTAGCAAATCGATCGGCTTTGATTCGTTGAATGTGTTATCAGCTAACCTAATGTTTTTTGGAATGTCTAAATTTGAACTAAACGAAAAGGATGGTAAATTTTCGGTTATTTTTGGAACTACTAAACATGATAGCGTCGTTTTAAATCCATTGTATTTGGAATAAATTTTGACGTGCGTGGCTTTATTCACGGTAGTTAACCCTTGATTAATGCCTACTATAGGAATGTTGACTTTATGAAAATGTAAATTCAGTAGCTTACAAGCATTCTCTGTTATGAAATTGCTCTGCGAGCCACTGTCTAATAGCGCCCTGAGTTGTCGTTTCTTCCCGGTTTCATCATTACCTTGAACAAGTGCGGTTGACAAAAGTGTTAATTTGCTGGTTGTTTGTGAATAATCTTTTTTGGATAATGAAGTAGTAGCTGTTGCTGTTATTTCGCGTGATTCAATATGTTCCACATTCTGTATAGGATGTAGTAATGTGTTGTGCCTTTTGTGGCATTTTTTGCAACCACCAGAAGTGCAAGACTCGGTATTGTGCGACGATTGTAAACAATTTTCACATAATTTCTGCTGTTTTATCACGTTTGATTTTTGGTCTATGGAATAAGATGCGAATTTTTTGCATCTCTATAAATGATGATTTTGATTGCATACAACGCATTTAGAGGACTGAAGATTCACGTTTACATGACTGGTGTTATGACGGCTATTTTGTTGGGGTCGAAAATTTTGGTTAAATCTATTATGATTGTTGTTTGAATTATTTACATGTTTTGCATTTGCTTCCATTGACTCGAGTGTTTGGCACCTTTGTGTCAGAAAATCTCTCAATTGTTTGACCGTGGTAGGATCTTTCGTAAGGGTGGATTCATTCAAGGTGTTGTTGTCAAATTTGGCGCTAATGATTTGAACTAGAAGATCATCCCATTGATCAGTGGGCCGACCGAGAGATTTCAGTGATTCTAAATTTGATATTAGAGTATGCAAAACTTGACGCAAGCCCTTTGAATCTTTGTTGTTGTTTATTGGAGATATTGAACAAATTGCGCGGATATGAAATTGTATGATCAGGCGTTTATTTTCATAGCGTTGTTTCAAAAGGTCCCATGCTGTTGTATAGTTATTAACTGATGGGGTCAAATGTTCTATAGTTTGCCTCGCTTCGCCCTTTAAACTACCTTTCAAATAGTGAAATTTTTGAATTTCATTTAATTTTTCATTTTCGTGAATTAAGGACTTATAACTATCACGAAAGGTAACCCATTCCGTGAATGACCCACTGAATTTCCGGCAATTTGATTTGATTGAATGTGTTTTCCATGACAACAGAGGGTGGAGACGTGGTCCCGGAACTCGATGAACTCGAGTTTTTTGGTAATAGATTTTCGGCCTTACTAATAATTTTATGAAAGGTACTCTCGAATAGCTCCAGCTCATCATCTGGTTCAGTATCATTAAGAACTTTGATTTGAATATGCACGTCCTCAAACTCTCGAATACACGAACGTATGTCTTGTAGGCGACCACGAATTTCGCCGGTATTTGATTGATTGTCGGTTGAATTTATGAATGTAGCAAACCTTGTAAGGCGACTCTTAATTACCCCGCGTTTTACTCGTAATTTTTTTATTTCAGCTTCGCTCATGATGAATTGATATGCGAATTAAAAACAGCGAAATAAGATGTATTTTGCACGGACAATAATTGATTCGTGATGCAAAAAAAAAATACGGATATGTAGGAGGTGGTAGAATAGGAATCAGTGATCCACTAACCTGATGCTGTTGAACCACTCTTGTGGCTGGAGATTCTTTGTTTGTTTGACCTCCTGGATGCCGTGGACTGTTTTGACGTTGTTGCTCGTTGTGGACTGCTTGATTAATCAGGTAATCACAACTGCACTGCTGTAAATCCGGCTCGAAGGACCATATGTTAATGTGGGGGAAACTGCTTGGTTTCTCGGCACATACGTGTGTTTTTTTGTGTAATTAAAAATCTGATGATTTTTAGTCAACTTTTATTACTAGTCCACAACTATGATACTTGTTATTCGTACTGCTGTACGACGACTGTCTATCATCCCACATCCCTGATATAATGCACCCTCGCCCGTTGTCGAGGGTGGGAGAAGTGTTAGACTTGACCAATAAGGGTGGTTATAACAGTAAAAGAATTGAAATTCAGTATCTAATGCCCGGTTTCTTGAAAATATTCTTATGGATTCCATAACTGTTGGTTCTATAAAGTTATACAATCCATAAAGTCTGAGTCGGTTTCTGAAAACGATCGTTCAACAAGTTATTGGATCGATTAGTATGTATTCAATAACCTGTAACCGTAGGATACCAAGAGATGGCAGGCACACTTTTAGTGATTTCGTGTCTATTCGGTTTACCCCGAGATAATCGGGATGGGTTTTTCCAGCGGTAAGTACAATTTGAAGGAGATGTTATAAATTCTTTAATAAACAACCTCCCATAAACATTTGAAGAAACATTAGTTTAATTTTAGCATTGTTCTGAGGACATGGAAAAAAACAACAGACGTGCCAAAAATTTTCTAGAATTTGAAAAAAATCTATTATTCGATATAATACAAGTCCAATATTTAAATATAATCGAAAATAAACAAACTGATGCGGTTACAACAGACAAAAAGAAAGCGGCCTGGAATTGTATAAAAGAAGAATATAATTCACAGGCCCAAACAGGTCCTAGAACTCCGAAACAACTCCATTCGTTATACAATATTTAAAAAAAAACAGCGAGAAGCAACCTGTATAATGATAAGGTATATATATAGCTATACTTTTAAATTTTTATTAGCTATATTCACCAACATAAATGTTGCAGAGAGAATTGTACAAGACTGGTGATGGCCCATATGAATCGTGCAGTGGGGCCCTCGACCGAAAAATTGTGGATGCATTACGGCCACAGTTCGAACCCCTAATGAATAGGTTTGATTCAATTTCAGGGTACGCTGCATTAATATCAGCTGAGCCATCTTGTAGAGGTATGAATACGAAAGTGATTTACATTTTATTTATTTACTAATTACTCAAATATAAATTGCAGTTGATATAAGGACATCACCCCAAAAAAGTTCGCACACCGTATCGCAAAGCAATACAAATAACAACAATGCATTTGATGGTAATATTAGTAATAATTTAATCAAACCATATGTACATATATTTATATTATTTTTAGACAATATTATACAACAGTGCCAAATGGGTGTCGTGGACAAATCGTCTTCAGTTTCTTTTGGACAAGAGATCCCGTCGCCGAGAGGCAAGAACCCGTTGCAGCCATCATCAAAGCTCCCTGCAAAGAAAAAAAAATGCGTTGATATTTTAACAAACCGACTCATACACAGAAAAAATTATAAGGATGAAAGGGATGAACAGCTAGTAGAAGCAAAAAAAAAAGAACTGGAGCGTGTCACCCAACAAGTGGATAATGAAAAAATACTGTTCGATTTGTCAATAAAAATTAAACAGGCAGAACTACAAATGAAATTAGAAGAACTACAAAATAAAAACACCTAGTAAAAAAATTCGAAAACTACAATTAAATATATAATGTGTATAAGATATTGTCTTTCTAATAAAATTAAATATTCGTTTACCTAAAGACAGTCTCAATGAGTACCCTTCTTCTTGCATTCCCTTCTTCATCAGGGTGATGGACAACTTCGTTATGTACTTCTTCGATTGTGACTTTTTCAAAGTCACTTGGATCGTTTTCCATGACCGCTGTATTGTGTAGCACAGCAGTGGCTACAATAATTGATAAAGGTGTATCCACCTTCGTTCTCATATCAAGTGAGAGGCAAGCGAATCGTCTTTTCCATACACCAAAACACCTCTCTATGCAATTTCTTGTTTTTATATGGGCTTCATTATAATTGCTTTCCGCTATCGTTTGGGGATTCAATAACGGTGTCATCAAATAACGTTTGCATGCATAGGCGCTATCACCGGGAATGTAGGAATTCCGGAATTCCTCTGCCTAACACCTGGCACCCAACAACGAAGCATTCCACAGCCTACTATCATGAGTTGATCCCGGCCAACGGACATCAATATTTCTTATCAACAACTTATCATCGTACACCGCTTGGGTGTTGATGGAAAAATAACCTTTTCGGTTGCGAAATATCTCCGCGTTCTCCCCACCTGGAGACTGAATACGAATATGGGTTCCATCAACGCATCCAATTACATTAGGGAACCCACTAATTGAATGGAAGCCTGTTTTTACTTCCGTTTTTTCTGCGTCGGTCTCTGGCATTTTCACAAACTCTTTGCAATGACGCGCTATTGCTTCCGAATTTTTTTTGACTGTTCTGCAAACTGTACTTCTATGGACACAACTGTCATCACCAATTAGGATTTGAAATGAACCTGCAAAATGCATAAAAAATTTTATTGTTGGCACATACATACTTTTCTATAGAATTACCTGTTGCATAATGACGCAGTGTTATTAAAATTTGTTCAACAGCTGAAAGTGAGCGGTTTCTTAGTGTCATGGGGGACACATCATCTTCTAACAAGTTTACAATCACCATCACTGTTTTTTTATTTAGCCGATATCTGTCTCGAAACTCTTCATTGCTGTACAGCTCTAAAGGGTTGGCCCTTAGTTGAAATAACCGAGGTATTTCCATCCGGGCTACTACCTCTAATATTTCTTCATCCGAACTTGATGATGAATAATCCATGACTAAAATTACACATTTTTTAAGAAATATGAACTAAATAGAAATTAAGTACAGATTGTTCTAACCTACCTTCTTTCAAATTTATATATAATTATTCAAAATTAGTTTAAAAACAAATAATAATGTGTGTACTATTAAAAAACACGTGGTTCACTTAACTTATTTGCACACACCAAACAAACTGTCAACCTTGTCAACGATGGAGCGCAACGATCCAAAAGTGAACTGCTCATGCGCCACCTAACTTATCGCATACTTGTCGCTGCGATAACTTATAGACGTTTTCAGGAACCATTTTGGCGTTTTATGGAATCCATAACTTCATAACAAATATAAATCGGATAATAAAAGAAAATATTGGGTTGATCCTTTTTTATTTTCAAGAAGTCAAAAAGGGTTATTCAACATCCTCCATATACTGCAGCGATACTGGAGGACGATAATAATTGTGATTTGTAATTAGTTTCTTTTATACGTATGAAGCAACCACCGCAGGCGTCTCTTGACGCGACACATATACAGAGCTGGCAAGGCCCATGGACCCATTGCAGAGAGACACGCAAATACGCCTCCTTATGGCTTTGATAAAAGTTAAAGTGGGATAGAGTAGACAAGGCATTGAAGTGGGAGAATATTTTGCATCGAGAGACTATCCCACTCCTCTTATCACTACTAACAATAGTCCGCCTCTAGATCCACAAATCATGCTGCTTCGATGCATGTTAGGTCAACAAATGTATCATAGAACATTCGATTTCTTTGTCTGATTCATGTTGATGATGGGAGACAACTACTAGCCCCATACCATTTTTCAACGGATCAGACAAAGACGGTAACATGCCCGATAGAATTAAAACAATAGAGTAAATAATGATTGTTATACAAGTAATACAAGTAATACAAACAGTTTGCCGGTTGTATAGTTAGCGCAGTCGGTTAGGATTGGATTTCTACCACCGATATCCGTGGTTTTTGAGAAAAGTTGTATTGGCCACAGAGCACTTGAAAATATATTTTTTTCAAGAATAACTTCTTGTATCTTGCAAAAAGTACGTATCGGACCCCAAGTATGGGGCACCATTATACTCAAAAAAAAATGGAGATAACGTTCCTGCTAAAAAAAGAGGGGGGGTGCTATTTAAAAAAAGTTACAATGTCGTCGTAGCTCAAAAACACTAGTGCGCAAAAGACAAATCGTTATCTCTTCAAATGTCTTTTTTTAAAACAAAATCGACCTGTCTCGGAGTTTTTTGAAAAAACGTTCAATAAAAAAATTACGAGCTTGGTGCGGAACTTTATCATCACCCTGTATATATATATATACAGGGTTGGTG
>JAZBGY010001674.1:0-18254 GCA_037414755.1 Lydus trimaculatus
CTCTGTGAAGTTGGGTGTTTCTGACAAACCATGGTGCATTGAAAGCCGACCTAAGAAATTTATTTTGGAGGACTTGAAATCGATGAATGGTAGATTTTGGAACGTGACCCCACGCTGACGAGCCGTGGAGGAAAGCTAACCTTCAGGCAGTTGACACAAAAAGCCCGCGCCGCATTGAAGCAAAGCAAATCCAAAGACATCAATGATGCTGTGAAAATAGCTTTGAAAGCAACTAGGACTCTTAAAGGTCGAAAGAGCGTTAAACCTGTGCGCGTTGTGCCAATTCCAAAAAGTGGTGGTTTCCTACCCTTGGTACCAATTTTTGCAGCTTTAGGTGCGTTAGGCTCGCTTGGGGATGGTGCAGCAGCCATTGCAAAAGCGGTGAATCAAGCTAAGAATGCTAAGGAGCAATTGAAAGAGAATCAGAGACATAATGAGAAAATGGAAGCGATAGCACTTGGAAAGTCCTCTGGCAGTGGTATGTACTTAAAACCATACAAAACAGGACTGGGTCTTTTTTTAGGACCACCGAAATTTCAAAAACCCTCCCCATAAAGCTACCAACACGCGCACTTACTGATTTCGACATACGTGAGTTCGTCGAACTGCTTCAAATTAAAAATTTCCGACGAGTCTTCATGAGGGATACGTTACCTAAATCTGGCCCTCACTGCAAAGAGTGCGGTGTTATGAACCTTGATCATAACAAAGGTTCTGGAACACATTGGGTAGCTTATAAAAAGGATTATAACAGTGCAATATACTTTGATAGCTTTGGTGATTTAAAACCACCTCTCGAATTGGCAAATTATCTCAAAAACAAAGGTGCTTGTGAAATAATTTACAATCATGGAAGTTACCAAAATTTCAACACAAACATCTGCGGGCATTTGTGCTTGAAATTCTTACACTTCTATAATAATTGTTGATCAGCAGCGCATTCATTAGTTGCTTTAGAGCTGCAGTGATGTCTTTCACGTTCACCTTGTCTGGAACAAGTTCTGTTCTTAAAACTAAGTACTATCCTCCCATCGTGTTGGATAATGCTAACTATGTGTTGGGTCTCATTAATTTAGAAACCTTTGAATTGTCTTTTATTTAACCTCTGTAATTCCATATCCGCCTCAGTTGATAATCAACGCACCAACGAACAACATGCTATTGACACAGTTACTTGTGATAACAAACGTATTTGTAAATAATAGTTTGATTGTAACACTCCCTCCTGATGTTCCGTCATGTTTTGCAACAATTGACTTCGATAACTCATTTGATGATTTATGGCCCAACAAATGGAGTAAAATGGAAATTGAATTCATATAAAGTATTTCTTCACTTTCCATACCGAAGCCATATGAAGCAATCTCCTTTAAGATACGCTACTACGTAGTGTCAAATCATACATACATCGATGGATTTTGGCAAACAGCTGTAAGCGAGAAGTATAATAAAACGGAATACATCCTAAGGTCTGAATGTGAGTGGGCAAAACAATGTGGTTATCAAGATGTGGGTATAGTGATTTTCGCCACTATTGGACTTATCACATTTTATGCTGGCTTTGGTTTCCTAATGTATAAATGTCTTACAAAGTTGATAGCTCAGTGTAAATCATAGATACTTGTAATGATATCCTAGAATCAATAAATATTCTGCAATATCAGCTCTATTGTTTTATTTTTACTTAACCTGAACTGAATCTAAGAGATATATAGTACACCAAATGAACCAGTTGAAACAGGCTATAGAGGAAAGGGTCATTAACACATTACGTGGCAGCCGCGGCCTCTAGCGGTAGGCAAATGAACTTAAGCAGAGCAGTCTGACCTCACCGTTCATCACCTCAGCAATGCATGCGTGTCCCGACACCTCTCCCAAATTCTAAAATTCAAACTTCCCGCTCAAAGTGGAGTAGGATCTGCGCGTGCGCGTGACACTTCCACCAAATTTTCAGATTCCACGCGCGTAAGTACCCCGGCGCATCCACCAAAATTTCGCAAGTGGAATACGATCGGCATCAAATAACTACTCACATGGTGACGAAGAAAAGTCAGACAATACGGAGGTGAACAAAAAACTACTTAAACAATGGGTGAAATCAGACGTCTAGAGAACGTTTGGGAAAGCTACATATTGTGAGGATTGAAATATAGTTGAGTTATGTTGTGTACTTTTGTATTTGTGCGCATGCACGACTTTATAGTTTGTGATTGGTTGAAGTAAAGGAATTGATTCATGGCACAATTTGATTAATTGTTTTTCATGTATTGTATTGTACTTGCGTTGTTACATTTTGCATGATGTAAAATCTATTGTATTATTATAAGAATATTGTAGTTATTTGCTTAATCGGTGATATATTGGTGTTTCAGCACCCGCTGAGCGGGAGGGCGGCATCCCCCTTCTATCAACCTCTAGTGGGACTTGTATATTTTCTGTACACATTTTTAAGCAACATAAGGGTAGATTTGGTAGAATAAACAAGTAAAATAAAGGTCCTTCTAGTTTCTATTACTCAACAATTAGAAAAATGTGGAAATCGGTTGACCTATAGGCAAACCCTAGAACTTCCCGCAATATGTATAATTTGATTACTACAGAAATTATGTCATTTCAACCAGTAATAATACCGGGGCCCATGGAATAATTTTACCAGGGCCCCGTCTCGCTCTTGGCCGCCGTCGGCATCAGGCCATGGACACTCTCTACATCCACCCTGCCTTTTTTTTGTCAAAATCTCGACGCCCTTTTGATTACCAACATAACGGATATTGAATATAAATATTGATAAATAAAACACATTTTTGAAAATTTTCCATCGATGATATCTTTTGAACGCATTAACCGATTTCAACCGGTCATACGCCATTCGACGCATCTCTTCCATAGGAAGCAGCGACTAGATTTAAAAAATCTACCGATGGAACAATATGGAAGTTATTCAACAAATAATTATTTTTCTTTGAATAACCTTGAAACTACTCGATGGATTGGCTCCAAAATCTAATCAGATTCAAGTCTCAGTCGATCACTTCGAATGCTGCAAACTTGATCTCAAACGGTTGATTGGTTCTAAAGATATCGTACGACAAAATTTTATTTACACACACACGCACACACATACACACACAAACACACACACACACACACACTCGGACGTCCAACCGAAAATGGTCAGAATAGCTTCCTTGCACCTCAAAACATCGAGATCTGATGAAATTTCGATTTTCGAAAATCGGACCGAAATCAATAACTTCCCGATTTTTTTAAATTTTTAAGCGGGAAGTTAAAAAGAAGTAACTAAAGAGAATAAGGTAGAAGACGCGAAAGCGAGATCTATAATCGTTATGCATAGAATACGTTAAGAAAGTATAAGTACATTCAATAAATTACATTTAAGAGAACAACTCTTAATGTTAAAATGTGGAACGGAGAACATTTTTTTGAAATTTGATACACCTATTGATAAAATAGTATCACTGGGGTCAAAAATGGAAGACACAGATAAAGTATGTCATTTATTACTAACAATGCCAGAAGGTTACGAAAACGTAGTGGCTACAATAGAAACGATGAGCGTAAAAAAAGAAATAACAGTAGATTTTGTCAAGTCACGTCTTCTCGACGCAGAAATTAAAAATAATAACAAAAACACAAGTACAACAAACTAAACAGTATTTAATACGTCGAAGCAAATCGAATGTTACAAATGTAACAAAAAAGGACATAAAGCCTCGGAACGTAGATCAATAAGAACAATATATCGTGCACTAGGTAGAAATTATAGTTAAGGTGGTAAAAATAATCAAGACAATTTAACACATGATGAAACATATAACTTTATTGCGATGAAAGATGAAATGAAAACATGTAACAACACTGAAAAAGTAGGTAATAATGCTGAATTTATTGTAGATTCAGGTGTAACCATGGGCTTATAATACATGGACTCCGAATAGAGGCAGGGGGAGTGTAGCCTACCACTTTTAGAGACAGATAGCTTGTGCCGGGGCAGTGTTATTCTTTCTAACTGATCGTGAGTTAGTGTTGCTAGGTACCTATACGAACTGAAATCGGTAGAACCAACCGGAAAAAATTCGGTAGAATTCGGTAAATTGTACTCCCTCAGTCCGAAAATATGGTATACATTTAAAATAAATACCGAGATTAAGAAACAAAAAATTGAAAACTCTAATCAATTAGGTTTGTCCTTAACTAAGGGTGATAGTCAAATGAATCACATTATAATTGGCTGAAGTTTCAGTTTTTTAATGTCAGAAATGAAGATTAAAAGTAACTGTATTTTCTGCAAACTAGAGTAACACCCGCTGTGTTTACAATATGGGAGATTTTGAACAAAATTATGTTGCATTGCAAAGAAATAATTCTAAATTTAAGCAATTAACTGTTAGTCAGCGTAATAGTATACTACAAAAATTGTTACAAAGAAAGTAAGGCTACAAGCTAAAATTAAGGATATTCCTCTTAATCGCCGGGAATCACTCCGTATATAGTTTATCTTTTGCAAGTGGCATTCCCAAGTCTCCACTTTTTGGTGTTTTTAAGCAGGAAGGTAAAACATGTATTCCTATTAAACAAAAATTTGCTGATACCAATTTAATTTATTTGCTGAAACTGTAAATGTATACCATAAATTCGGACAAAAATAAGTTTGAAATGTATACCATATTTTCGGACAGAGGGAGTATATAATATGTATGCGCATGCGCAGAAAGCTAGAAAGAGACAACTTGCCCCGGTGCTATTCTCTGTCCTTAAGACTTGGTGTGTGCGAAACTCTACTGGTGTTTAGCATAGTAGTTCGGGTTCCATGTATTATAAGCCCATGGGTGTAACTGATAATTTAATAAGAGAAGATATGGTGATATGATAACCAATACCACCTCCGCTTCTTTTTCTTTGTAGCGTGGTTTTCAAAATTCATGGTTCTAAACGAAATAGATACATGTTTATTCGTTTGATAACAAACAACTTGATGTTCCTCATCAACGGTGATAGCTATAAACATCGCAATCCAATCAAAACGACCTTGACCTATTATACAGTAACCATGCCAAATTTGATTACAATCAAACTGATACTTTTTGAGGAGTAGTATCACAAAGATCGCATCAAAGTCGGTGACAGAGAGCTTCACTCGCTTCACTTTCAATCAGCGGGCTTTGCCCAATTGGCGCCCATATCAAAGCAAAGATTTCGTCAGGAAGGACGGCTACCTATTAGTCTTTGTTGCAAAACTGAAGCTATTCAGGCTGTAAAAGACATTCTTGTCTGCCATAATATCAACTAATAAGATATATTTCGTGTATGCTTGCAATTCTAAATAATCTGTTGTATGGATTATAATTAGGGGAGACCGGGGTAAATTGAATTTCTCTAATAATTTTTACATAAATCGAAACTAAAAAAAGAAAAAATTATCAACGATTTCTTATAGCCTAATAACAATAATTTGAAAATCTAGAGCCTTTATATTTTTTATTTTAATAATAAAAAAATAAATAAGGTTCTGATGCTTCCAAAAGTTAAATTTTACGTTTTTGAATTTAAGAAAAAAAGCATTAAGCATTTACTGATTTAGATGAATTTTGTTTTATTGTAATCTTTAAATACTGAGCTTTTCATAAATTATGGTATCAGTATTAGAAGTTTAGTTTTTTGTTCAAGAATTATAATAAATTTGATTAAACACATTCCGGGGTAAATTGCACGGGGTAAATTGATCTTTTCACAAGTGTGCTGTGTTATCCTTAAATTTGTCATTTCTATAATCAACTGGTTAATAGGTAGGTAATTTTTATTTTTTAATTTAATTTATTTAGGTTTTTTTGTATAAAAAACATTATATTTAATATTTAAATTATTATACTTACTAGTATTAGATGTTGAATATTTTAGATATTCAATAAAAATGGCACGGCATTATAAAAAAAAAGGAGTTTACCAAAAATGGAGTAAAGAAAACATGTGTAAGGCACTCCTTGAATGCAATGGTAGTAATTCTAAATATGTCGGTTTCATTGCTGGCAAGTATGGTATACCGGTATGTACTTTAAGAAGAAGATTGAAGAAACATCAAAATAAAGTTGTTGAAATAAAACCAGAAAACATTGACCTCCGCTGAAAGAGGAGAAACTGTGACGTGTGTTATTTGCTGTAACGCTACTGGATACTTTGTTCCTCCTTGTCTGATTTTTCCTAGGAAAAAACAAAATTTAGAATTGAAGAATGGATGTCCTCCTGAAACATTAGCTGTATTTCATCCGAGTGGTTGGATGCAAAAAGAAATTTTCTATCCAACTTGGTTCCAGCATTTTCTAAAATATGCCAAGCCTTCAAAAGAGGATCCCGTTCTTTTAATTTTAGATGGACATTCGACACATGTTAAAAATTTAAGACTCATTGATGCATCAACAGAAGCGCATGTTCACATTTTGTGTATACCTCCTCACACGTCACACAAAATCCAGCCCTTAGATCTATGTTTTATGAAACCTTTTAAAACTTATCATAGCCAAGAGTGTACAACGTGGTTACGCAATCATCCAGGTCAAGTAATTAGAATGAAAAATATTGGAGAAATATTCGGTAATTCTTATGAACGTGTCGCAGTACCCAAAATTGCCACAAGTGGCTTTAAAGCATCTGGAATTTATCCTTTTAATAGAAATGTATTTAGTAATGATGAATTTGCACCTTCTCTTACTACGGATATTGACGATGAGGCTCATGAATTATTAACTGGGACAAATCAACAGACTATTGATAAAGCTTGTTGTTCTTCTGCTGTTCCTGTGATTGATTCGTCGTTATTTGAAATTAGAAATTAAAAAAATTATTAAGCCAAGTGATATAAGTCCAATTCCAAAAATAAAATTACAAGAAAGAAACAAAAACTCTTCTAATCGTAAGGGAAAGACTGCAATAATTACTTCTACTGAATATAAAAAAGAACTAGAATCAGCAGCAAAATTGAAAATTACACCTGTTAAAAAAAAGTCTGAATGTAACGTAAGCGATGGTACTCAAACAAAGGTATCAACAATGAAAGGTATTAAACGAAGCAGTGATAAAGAAAATTTATCAGTACCAATGATAAAGCAAAGAAAAGATGCTACCACTTGTTTAGCTTGTAATGCGCTTTACAGGAATTCTGCAGCAGGTGTACAGTGGATTCAGTGCCAAGACTGTCAAAAATGGGCACATGAAGAGTGTGTTTCGAATTCAATAAGAAATTCATTATTTTTATGTGACAATTGTTTGCAAAAATTGATTATTAATCATCTAGTTTCAAAAAAAGAATGAATGTGTAAAAAATATCATACAATCTATAAAAGTATCAATTTACCCCGGTATGTAAATCAATTTACCCCAGGTATGGGGTAAATTGAACGATTTCAGCTTCTTGTCTATAATTATTAATTACTCTAATTTGATATCAATATTGGTCAAACTAATCATTGATTATAATTTTCAAAGATTTCTTTTTCACACTGCAAAACTTTAAAGAAAGAAAAAAATGTCATAAATAATTTATTTTTGAGTTCAAACTTTTTCTCAGTCAATTTACCCCGGTCTCCCCTATTTGTATTCTAGTTTAAATCAAATTATTCTTAGATATCATTTTAGTCAATTTAACACAGAAACATTATTTCTTATTATTTGAAACTGGTTACGTAGTGTTAATAAAAAAATAATAATAAAGGACTCATCTAATTTGGAACTGAGGAGTGTTCTTTTATCGAGAAATGATCTAGTAGCTCCAACAGCGTTATAAACTATCCTTCTTTCTTTTGCTTAAGAGGTCTATTTTATAAAATAATGAAAGGTTCCACGGAGTTTTTTTTTTGAAAAAGTGGAACAATTAGCTAGCACAAATAATAACATTGTCAATACACCGTTATATGAAGCGAGTCGTTAGAAGTTATACCACTGTTTCTGTTAATCACAATATTATGAGATGTTGTTTCCCTTCTGTAGGTAGTATTTTCCACTGTCCAAAAACTATAATAGTTTGCAATAGTTTATGATTAATATGCTTAATTTGGAATCCAATGACTCACAAAGAAGGTTAGGTAGGTGTCCCTCTCCGATTTTGTTCGTTGTCACATATGTTGTAGTACTCAAAAAAATAAGCGACCGGTATTTTTTTATACCGGCGGAAATTTGTTTTTAAGGGGTGAAACACCCATTTAAAGATTTAAAATGTGACCGAATTAATTGGATTTTTGCATAAAAATATTGGATTTTTAGAAAATTTAAAGGATGTAAAATATTATTTGTCATGGAAAATCTGATTTAAAGTACTTTTTCGGGGAAACTTGTTTCTTAAGGGTGAACTACCCTATTGTTGATTTTTTTTCCGGCACTTGAAAAAGAGATACGTTAATTACTAGTAAGTCCGTAGACACTTGAATGGTGGCCAATTTTTGTTTTTCATGAAAACAACTCCTAAACGTTAAAAATTCGAATAATTACATAAAATTAGGTTTTTTTGTTTTTGGTGTTCTTAAGGGCAATATAGTAATGAAATTACCATGTTTGATAAACAGTTGTTAGATAAGTAAAGTGCTGTTAGAAAAACCGCTAGATTAACAGAAGTACCCGCAACAACAGTTCGGCATATAATTGATTTAGCTGAAAGTGGTAAAGATTTGGAACGTAAACCAAAATGTGATAAGGGTGTGAGTAAGATATTGAACACCATTAATATTGAAGAGGTACGAGAAATTACTTAAAATGAATACAAAAATAATGACGTACCAACATTAGATAGTTTACGAAAAATACTTGCCTCTTTTGAAAAACATTGTTCGGCAGCGTGGTTATATAATCTTTTGAAATCGAATGGGTTTCATTTCAAAAAATTAAATAACCGTCAAATAATAATGGAATCCAGAAGAATTGCGGAATGGAGAGGACGGTACTAAAGAGCCATTTAAAAGTATCGTTCTGAAAATCGTTTCATTTGTTTTGTTGATGAAACCTGGTATGACACGCACGGGACGAAGAGAAAAGGTTGGACAGACAGTTCCAATAATTGTGCCTTACATGTTCCCATTGGAAAAGGTAAGAGAATAATAATTCTACATGCTGGATCTCACGATGCTTGGGTGGGGCAATATCTCCTTTTGGGAAAAAGTATTTCACCGTCAATGTTGGATTATCATGAAGATATGACAGCTAGTTTGTTTGAAAGATGGTTTGAACATCAGTTGTTGCCTTCATTACCACCAAATAGTGTCATTGTGATGGATAACGCTGCTTATCATTCAAGGCAATTAGAAAACTATCCCTAACAGCTCAAGTACAAAGGCTGAATTGCAGGAGTTTCTGCAAGCAAACGATTTGTATTTTGAAGACAGTTACTCCAAAAAAGAGCTACTAGAAGTCTTAAAAGTAAAGACATTTGAAAAAACCAATGTCGTTGATAATATAGCTGCATATAATGGTCATACTGTATTACGCTTACCGACGTATTATTGTATTTTCAATCCGATAGAGTTAATATGGGCTCAGTTGAAACGAAACATTAGGAGAAAGAACATCAAGCCTAACTTGAATCATACAGTTGTAGAATTGACAAAGCAAGAAATCGCTGCGATAACATCTACAGCGTGGAAAAGATGTTCTGATCATGTGCTAAACATTGAAAACAAATATTCACAAATTCACACAATTAATAATGAAATAATAATAATTAGAGTTACGGATATTGATAGTGATAGTGATGACGGAAGTGTCGAATTTTTGGTTGTTTCTGAATAGAATTGTATACATTTTATACAATTTAAAATTTTCATATCGGTTCTTTTTAGAGCCACTAAAATATTATACAAAGAATTCATATCTTGATAGAAATTCAGAGGTTTCATTTTTATTTTCAAATTTTGCAATACGGACTTGGCAAACTCTGACCATACGGTTATTTGATAATTGTTTTATTGGAGGGTTCAGTTATAAAACCAATGAAGCGTGAACAAATGCATTCTATATTCAGCATTCAGTTGAACATCCATTTTGCTTTAGTGCTAAATTTTTAGAATTTTCTGCTACATTTGTCCTTCAATTCAAATTTATATTTCATACTTCCAAATTTATCAGACTTTTTTATCAGGAAATTCGAAATTTTTTTAACAGTGTATAACTAGTTCTAGTTCTAGTTGTAGTTGTTTAATCAAAACATCAAATCTCGACGTAAGCGATCTAGACATCGGTCTGTGTTTTAAAACAGAATACGGTATAAGTGATGAACGTAGACTCAAATTCACTTCAATCACCTTTGACATCCGACAAAAGTTACAATTTCAAGGTAGACGCAGTTGATTTAAAAAATAAGCGATCATTTCGATTTGATTGGCTTAAACAATTTCCTTGGTTAGCGTTTTCTGCTCTAGCAAAGGGTGCTTGTTGTCGAAATTGTGTCTTATTTTGATTATCTGTTCATCTCGGATATCAGCGTGCATTTAATTTGAATCCTTTCAAAAACTATAAGAATTTCCATTTCCAAAAACCTATATCTCGACGTTCTAATGACTTACTCAAAAGCCTCATATAATCTCGTGTCTGCAAGTCAAGATATTCAAGGTCAAAGGTCATTAAAATTGTTGTTTTTTTTTCAAATATCTCGTTTCCAATGCATTATACATTATTAGCGTTCATTGTAAAACTTGCAGATCATACAATTCTCTATAAATTTGATCAGATTCATTTTTTGTACAATAAACCATTCTCGAAATAAATTGCGGAGAGTGGGAGGCGCCCAAGCGTATATAGGATAATGCTATGTGAAACGCGGCGCTATCAAACACTGCTCTAACATATCAGTTATTTTTGATTCTTATATCTTCCAATAACCAATTTGCTTTCTATCTTTCCTAGGGTGTGCACTAAAGCAATCGTCAAGTTTGATCAGTGTAGAATATGCAAAATGCAGCAGCTTCTGTTTCAAGGCACGATATGTGTCTTCGAAAAGCTTTAACGCAATTCAGTGTACCGACTGTCATTAAACCCATACAAAAAATAATGAAGTTATCGACAAAGCCCAAGAAAATGGTTTTGAAATGTTATGTCTTCCATCACGCATCACATAGACTACAACCTTTGGACGTATCGTTCATGAAGCAACGCATAATCAGTTCATACTATGAGTGTAGCTCTTGTAGATCGGAGATATGTAATCTATAGGAAGACTGAATATGACGGATAGAAGCAGATAATAAGATTGTCTTTCTTTTTAATTAAACATTTGCTAGTTTAAAGGTAAAAGAATGTATAAACATAACAGCGAAACTATTATGAAATACCGTTCCACTGGTATGCACCTCTTTGAGATGCTTTAGCTAGCTATTGTTTTACATCAAAATAACATATTTTCTCACTTTCTCCGTTTTCATTAAATAAATTATTATATAGGTGTCAAACCGAAAAAAAAAGGAAATCGTGGAATTTTCTACCCGACAATACGATGGTTTATAATGTAAAATTTACATTATATTTTTCGTCAACGTTAAAATTGTAATACACAAGAATGAGCCACACCAGTAAAAAACATTTCCGATACATTTTTTATATTTTTTTGTGTTCTTCAAATTCGTCTATTTTACTCGGTAAGTAGAAAAATGTTCTATCGCAAAATTATTTTCTTAGAAAGAATTATCACACGTATGTGTGTACCCGTAATTTAGTAACTACTGCTAATGAAGGTAGCAATCAGTGTTGCCAACCGTACTATAATTGTAGCATTTCTACGATAATTACATCTTGATGTACCTACTATTGTTGTAGATATGTACAAAGCTTGTTTAAATAAATCAGTTCTTACTCTACGCTCGCTCATAGGATTCAGTTCACAAATATAACATGGTGCAGGCAAGTGAAAAAGGTAATAAGAAACTAAATAAAAATAAATTGCAGAACGAGTGAACCAAGAAATAAATAAATAAATAATTGGAAATAAATAAATAATTGAAAATTAACAAATAAAGTGTAATAAAACCAATCAGTATAAATCAAAAATCAATATAAATTCAAAAACTATTTAGTAGAATTACAAAAACTAAAGATTATTGGAAAAGTAAATGGTAGTTCGGAATGGGTGCATGAATTTGTATTAGAGAGAAAAATGATGGTTCATTAATAATTTGTCTTGATCCAATACGTATAAATTACCGAACATTGACGAAATACTATCAAATTTACAAGGTTCCAAGTATTTTACAACGTTGGACGCGGCAAATGGGTTTTGGACGATTCCATTAGATCATGAATCAAGCAAATTATGTACTTTAGTACTTTAGTGATATTAGCGACATTGCCTTAGATCAAAATGATCAAAGTGGAGGATCTGAGTCAGTGGAGTCAACAAATCGTATTAATGCCAAATGTTATTTGCTTGATGGAGAATATTTTAAAATTATTAAAGAAGACAACACCAAAGTTGTGGCTCAGTATACCGTCTGCAGTACTAAAATATCTGGACAACTTCAATCTACTGGCAACTTTTCATCACACTTTAAGGTTAGTCGTACTTTGAATAGACATTTCCGTTGGTAATTCAGCCTATCGAGAGATAGGTTGAAGAAAAATTTGGTTTTGTATTGAAATGATCAATAAAACCTTTAAGTAACTTCCTAATAAAATGTTTTTCTAAAGAAAGCATAGACCACTAGTAGGCAAAATAAAAGAAAAGAAACTTCTTAAAAAAAGTAAAACCACATTGAATCTGCAAAAAAAAGTGCCAAACAACTCTTACTGAATGTGGTTAGTTGAATTTACAGTCAACAAGATTGACAGATTCGAGTGAGTTTATACTAGAAACCGGGCATCAGATAAATATGTTTCGGTTATTTTTAACGAGATGGCTACAATGCCTCGCCTTAATTCTAATGAAGCTCATGGATGCATTTACGGGTTTGAAAATATGGGAGAAGGGGCGAGATCATTGGGAATTTCCAATCACGTTCTGGTCTTTATGGTCAGAGGCATAAAAAAAATTTAAGCAGCCTGTGTGCTACACATTGTCAAGTGAAGGCGGTGCTAAAGCAACACAGTCGAAACCTTTAACGACCATTTGTGATCAAGCCCCGACAAATGTAAAGGCAATTCACAGTCTGATCGATGATACAAGGACTACCTGAGAAGAGGGGATGATAGCTGGAAGGAAAGATGTTTTGAGGTTGGAGGATTCCCATCTTTGATCTGCCCCATTTATTAAAGGGAATTCGTAATAATTTCGTTACCAAGTGGATGGGTTACGAAAAGAATGGAGAAGCACGTTTGGCTAATTATAAGTGGAGCCATATAGTAGCGTTCTATGAAGCTGATAATGGGCCTAATACGGTGGATGGTTTGCGCGCTTTCTCCCACCTCACTGAAACATGCTGCCCAAATATTTAGCCAAAGACTGGCTTCAACAATGTTGATGATTAATAACTTGAGTAAAAAGAATTCCAAAGAAATTCTAAATTTTTACTGTTTTTTTTTTTTCAAAAGGGCAAATTTTACTTGAAAAGGCGAATCATACTACCGAAGTTTTATTTGTCTTCGACCATTTTTTTGATTCAGTTAATAGCAGTCACAAGTTAATGAGGAGAAGGAAATTATTACGCTGTGGAATTTCAGCTGCCAGTCCACATTTACATGTTTGGAGGGAGGAAGCTCTTGCTTTTTTGAAGAATATGCGATTCATTAATCCGCGAACTGGGGCTACTGAAAACCCCCAAGTTTAAAAAATTGGTGTTTTACCTTAAATAATATAATGAATATTTGGGAGGTGTTCAAAGAAGATGGGTTCAATTATTTACTTGGAAGACATCTAAACCAAGATCCGATCGAAAATTTTTTTGGGCAGATTAAAAGTCTTATCGCTCAAAACACAAACCCCAATTTAATGCTTTTGTTGATGCATTCAAAGCAAGGTGCTTTAATTCGGCATTGAATTTATATAATAATAGCTTCAATTGCAAAAAAGATGATGGTCAATATTTATTGGGAGGGTTGAAAATGGTCAAAAGAAATGATGATGATACACTACAGTTGCCAGAATCATGCACTGGCCCATTCACTACCACCGCGTCCAGTGACGTGTTAGTCGTGCAAGCGAAAAATATTTGCTCTAATGGATGAAAATCCAGAGAATAAGCTAATCGTTGCTCACGAGTTCGGGGGTGCATGGGGAAAGCGTTTGTGCTATCCAAATATAAATTTTGCACTGCGTTTTACACAGATCACGTGTACAATTAAAGAAATATTAAAAAAAGTACCCCATAATAATATTTTATCAGAAATAAGTACAAACGAAGTTAAGGGGATCCTATCCGTTTCTAGAGATAGGGCAAAATCAATGTAAAAGTTTATGACAAATTACTCAGTAACATCGCAAAATTTTTGACTGCGGTTTTTACTGTTTGAAAGGTTATGTTGTTTTGTAGCGGTGTTGAGTTCCAAAATTTTCAATTACTTTTTCTTTGATTGACTTTCCGAATAGAATCAAAAATCATTGTCTTAAATTTTTAAAACTGAACACCGCTAGAGATTGAAATCGAGATTTTATAAAAAATAAAATTTTGTAATTATGATGAATAATTAACCTTTAATCCGACATAAACTTTTTGAAGTTTAACATTCACCAATATATAGCTGTCTTTCATATATCGCTCCTTCTTTAGCTGCATCTAGTTGGGTTTTCTAAGCAAATAAAGTTTATGACAAAGATATGAACGCAATTATTTAATTTTTCCAAACAGAAAGAGGAAGAGACCGGATAACACCCTGCTGTGCGAATTACGACAGGTAGCATCGGCACTCTCTTATCGTTTTAAATTAGAAATCACTGAATAACATTATCAGCACAAATAACATGTAATGATTTTGGATTTTCCAAATATCTATGGCATGGTATAAAACGATAGAAAGCGGAAGAGAACGGATAACACCCTGCTGTGCGAATTACGACAGGTAGCATCGGCACTCTCTTATTCGTTTCAGTTAGAAAACACTAAATAATAGGCATAAACGACTTATTACTGTACATACGTACATATAACTTGGAAATTTTGGATTTTATTTTATTCTGTTCGAGCTTTCGATAGTCTTACTTGTTCTTGTATTTTCGTGTTTTCCTTCTGGTTTTAGTTGCAATTGTTATTCAGTGTTGTAGTTAGAAGTGTTGATTGTAATTAATTAGTGTTAGTGATTTTTTTATCGTGATTTAACATTGCTATCTCCGAAACCGTAAATGATAGAAGGACGGTTAAATGGAACAAAAGTTGGGTATTTGAGAAACTATTAAAATACTCAAGACAAATCCATAATATCTCTTACCGTTCACGAATTATACGGGGAAAACCAAAAATGTCTATTTTCCATTTTCTCTTGTAGCACCTTTATTTACAGGAACATCAAAAACTGTTAAAGGAACTTCTTCATTTATGTCATGCAGGCTTCAATTCTGTGGTAGCAAAATTTTGATATAACGTTCGGTCTCTTCAGGGTCACCATCAACTTAATTTGGTTAAATACGAACCTGCATTTTTATGTTGGACTTTGAAAGGATTTTCCATTATCTTTCCAATTAAGTAAAAGAGGTTCAATCAAACAAAAATTATCAAAAATGTAAGTTTATCAGTTTTGATTTTGGTATATTTTAGTTTATTAGAAATGTTCGATAGGATCGAATCACGACACCAGCAAAAAAGAAGTTTGTCCATTTCAACTAATGTGTGAGTATCCAGCTTTCTATTGTATACTATCATGATAATCAGATTCTTCATAAACGTCTAATAACACTGATTCTTTCGAAATTTCAGAAAAACGTTTTCAACTTCCCGCTTTTTATCTGCTCCTAGCTCTTCACAACAAGATATTAGGAGGTAAATTTGACAATATAAAAGTAATATAATAAATATGCCGATGATACATTTTTCAGAGATTTGTATTATGATAGAAATTTGGAGTCCAATCTAGAAGTCGCCGCTGAAAGCACATCGCTATTGTACGTATAGTAATTTTTTGTCTATAGACTTATTCTAATTATGTAATGCTATTTCTTTGCAGGCTTGCTACGTTTGCTGGGAAACGATTAGTTAGCGCTGTATATTTTATTAAACAAATTTTAAATCTCCGACACAGTGAATTATTTTCTTACTCGAACAATATGGTTGAAATTACTCACGAAAAAAGAAAAGGGCTAACATCAACGTTCATTTTAAAATGCAGCATGTGTGAAGTCACACATAATGTTGAAACCCAAGATTTGACAACAGAAGCAGAGATAAATAAAGCTGCTGTTGCAGGAGCCATTTCTGTAGGGACGGGATGATATAGCTCTTTAGAAGAGTTTTGTTCTTTCCTCAATATGCCATCCATGTCCCGAAAATTATGGCAAAAATGTGAAAACAGCCTAATGGAGGAATTTTATGGTGCTGCCCTGGCAAGTATGGTAGAGGCTGGGAAGGAAGAAGCTCTCTTGGCTTCTTTAGAGAGTGATGTAGATGTAGATGGTGTCCCATTTACCACCGTAATCTGTGATGGCGCGTGGTGTAACAGGTCAAATCGGTCGGTTTATAATGCAAGTTCCGGAGTACCATGTATTATAGGGAAAAGGACAGGGAAAGTATTGCATCTCGCAGTGAAAAATAAATTTTGTTCTCTTTGTTCCCGTTATGGAGAAAATGTACCAGTGCATACATGTTACAAAAACCATGTAGGTTCTTCCACTTCAATGGAAAGTAATATAATTCTAGAAGTTGGAAAATTGGTTGTCAAGGTAGTTGGACGAGATAAAAAATTCAACAATTATGCCGACAGTTTCGCAGCTTTATTGTTGCCGCTTCTTCAGGGCTAGAATGTGATAAGATTACATATGTGTTACAACAAGTAATCAAGTGTTTACCAAATTGTCATATAATTAAAAATCAAATCAAAATTAAAACCATAACAAAACAACAAAACTGCAAAGACACATCCACGTGTCACAACAGCAGTATATACTTGAAATCAACTAATAAATAATTAAGCACAATCACGAAATCACCATTTGGTGCATATAATAATAAAAATGTAGTGATAATCAATCAATTAATAACAACAAAAGTATCAATTTTAAACAATGAAACAAACAATTAAAATCACAATATCAAAATAGCACGTGCTGAGACACAAATAACAACATGGAAAAAACAATGGTGGAAATTATTTGACAGTGACTTCCTGAGCATGTCACGTTAGTTATTCTGTTTCATTACAATTAATCACGAGGGGGGATAAATTTCAACAAATGGTCATAGGCGTGCATTGTGCTAGCCACATCTTCTATGAAATTGACGGATTTCATCTTTTTAATAAAAAGGGATTCACTGTATAATCTTGAGTTTAAGTTATTCTCATTATCAAGGATTTTTAATGATTCAATGTCAAATTTAAAAGAGTGGCCCAGATCGAAATGATGTGCAGCTAGAGCTGTCATGTTCTTCCTTTCTTCATTAATTATGTTACAATCATTTCGGTGTTGTCTGATTCGGTTTTTGAGAAGTTACGATGTCTGCCCTATATACCATTTGTCGCAATTTAGGCACTGTATCCCATAAACTAAATTAGCCATATCACCATTATCATCAACATCTTTTAGTTTAGTGTAAATGTTACCGATGGATTTGACGTTATAGAGACCGAATTTGATATTAGTACTGTCTCTGTGTATCATCCCAGTTAATAATTTGGTCAGTTTTTCTGTCAGACCATCCACGTAAGGAAATTTATAATATTTAAAATTAATATCATTATCAATAACTCTATGTGAACAATTTCCTTTATTTTTGAATCTTTGTATTAATGTATTAATGATTATGGTGGGAAATTGTTTTTCTTTAAAATATCTTTGATTTTTAATTCATTTTCTTCCCAAAAATCTTTGTTACTAAGAGATAATGATCTATGTATCAAATTTCTTGCAACGGCCAGTTTGGTTTTATTATGATGGTTGGAGTAATAATTAACAAGTCTATTGCTATTAATATGTTTACCATACCAGTTGGATATCAGCTTGTTGTCCTTCCGTATTATTAATGTGTCTAAAAAAGGAATAATTCCATCACTTTCCAATTCCATGGTAAATTTGATTCGTTCATGGAATGAATCCCTTTTTATTACAAAGATGAAATCCGTCAATAGTAGTTATATGATGCCGATCCTATTCCACTTTTGAAATTTTGGTGGATGCGCCGGGGTAGTTT
>JAZBGY010001675.1:0-11910 GCA_037414755.1 Lydus trimaculatus
CTAATATTTAAAACATTTGTATTATTTTCGTTTATAAGGGCAGAGAATTTTCTCAACTGCGCTGTATTTTACTACCAATTTTTATTAAATTTTAGATTCCTATGATGATCTACATTCCAGTTGAATTAAATTCCTCACATTTTCAAATGAATATTACAGGAAATCATGGAAATTTGTTAGAAATTCTCCAATAAACAAAAAATTTCATCGTTTTCATTGAATTTTACCATAGCTACTGATGAGCGTCCACCAACCAGTTTCGACAATTCAGTCTATAATAGACTGCAGAGAAACTGGCTGTAGTACGCCACACATTAAGAGTTTCGTCATTTTAATTTGATACACACAAAAAAAATTATTATAAACAACCATATGTTGATTGTAGTTTAAGACCACTTGAACATATCTTGGTGAATTCTAAATGTAAACAAAAAGTGTAAAATACGCTACTAATATTGTGACAAATTTTGATGAAAAACGTATGAAACGATTCAGGTGAGTTTTTTTGCGTATAATTCAACAACAATTTCCAGAATTTTTGTCAATTGAAATAATTTCCATCAATTGAAAGATCCGGTCCAGCGGGTCACCGCCTCAAATGATTATTACGTCCAGGCTACATTCATCATTTTCTACATAATTCCGCTGGAATTTTTTAATAATTAAATTAATAAAATTGTTGCAAATATGTCGCCATTTTGTTATAATAACAACAAATCTATATTATAGAAAAAAAAACAATAATGTTTTGATTATAACAGTGATTGTTTTGTGTATAAAGATGACTCAAATGGTCACCTTGTTGCTGCCCACTTATTGTATTTTAAATCGTCCAAAAAAGGAGATCCTTTACAATATTTTGTGTTGACACAGTAATTAATTTGATATTAAATATAGAAATTGTTTAAATATGCAAGAAAGACGCTTAGTAATTGTAATTACAGAAATATGCAATTATCATAATATTTCCATTTATCTACATTACAACATTATAGTGTTTTTTTTTGCTTTTTTATGGCAAGAAAATGGAAACATGAAAATACGATTGTTTCTCCATCATCAAAAAAGCTTTTAACACCATTATCGTTACTGCCAATATAATAAATCATGTATACTTAGATGACCCATGAGAATCAATTATATGTTAGAGAGTATAGCTAGAGTATTTCGCGGTGGGATATCATGTATGTACATATGTACTGCAGTATTTGGTTGTGTCCTTTAGCACCTTCAGGATCAGGATGATGGGCGGTGCCAGTTAATTAGATCTTCTTTGTTCGTTTAGAGCAGATGTCCTGGGAGTTAAAGTGTTTGTAGTATTGATCACATCTTTGTGTCTTCTTATAGAGGTACAAAAACAGCGTTTTAATTTCTATTGAAATAACAAACAATCAATAGAAATTAATAATTAAATAGATGGACGTTATGTTTATGGTATAAAATATTTATAAATTTCAACGTTTAGATAATGTCGTGTTTGTGTATTGTTTTGAAATAATAACTACATACTATTGTGTTTGTAGAGACACAAATCGTCTATTATTACATTAAAAAAAAAAAAACTAACTGTTTTATACTTCATCTACTACGATTTAATCGACTTGTCTATAGAGTGACTTTTGTCAAAGTCTATCGAATAGAGGAACTTATAGATGTCGGTTTAAGTAGGCCAAATTGAAATAGATAACGTGTAAATTAAAATATCGATTATAGTGTTATTGTTAACGAGGCTTTTTCCAATATTTTACCTGAATTTTAAGGAAATTACTTTCCTCCATTGAATAGATAACAATCAACTAATTACTTAATTAATCAATTCATTTTAATATCATTATTGCAGTTACTTTGAATATTTCTATATAATTCTTTATCAACTAGTTGCTGTTTATTCGAATATCATTAGTATGATTGAACAATTCATTCAAATTGTCTCTTTATTTCCGGTAATCGGAAATGGGCAACATTCATCATTTCCGGAAATCCGTACGATTATTGTTTGTTATCTGAAAACGTCCGCTACAAACTATCTGTAGAATTACACTGGTATATTACCATAAGCGCAAAAAGGACAATTGTAAAGAGCCCCCTAAATTATTCAATCGAGTGCATTAGCTTTGTTGTAAATTATATTTAATTGTTTATAAATGCAGTGGCGTTCCTATCATTGGTGACAGCTGGTGCGATAATTCACGATGTCACTTCTTTGCAGGCCTTTGCTCCATTCTCTCTCATGGGTGCAAAATTTGCCGATTTTAAACAGGTCTTTGTCATTATTCGTTTCTTTTGATGAATTTAGCCCAAAATTTGCAGTTTTTGTCCCCAATCTTTGGAAATTCATTGTTTTTTATAAGAATATTTGGAAACTCTTGCTTATTTTGATAAAATCAATGCAAAATTACGGATTTTTAAGCAGAATCCATAGGAATTTTCTCTTGATTTGATGAAATTAGTGCAAAGTTTTCCGTTTTTTGAGCACAATCTATGCAAACTCTCGCTTATTTTGCATAAATTTCTGAAGCTTTCGCTTATTTTGATGGATTTAGCGCTAAACGTGCAGTTTTTGGAGAAAATTTTTGAAAATTCTATTTTATTTTGATAAAATCAGTGCAATTTTTTTGCGTTTTTGATTTTTGGATAAAATGTTTGGTCATTAAAAAAACAGATAAGAAAGGACTATTCTGGAATACGCTTGCTGCTGTAAAATTGACAAAAAAAAATTAACATTAACACTTGAAAATGTTAGGTGTCACCCCAATGAGGGTGTCACCCGGTGTGGACCGAACCCCCTGGTGACACCACTGATAGATATCGTGTATCTAATTTGTTTTGCTTTAAGCATAATGTCTTACCTAAATGGGGCCCCCAAATTCAAAGATGCCTAGGGCCCTATGACCTTATAATGCGCCACTGTAACTGTAGAACAGAGATAACAGTTAATTGTTATTGATGTTGATCTTAATCACGATTTTCAATTTTGCTGATTCGCTGATTCACCAGCAGTTTTGAAGTTTTATTTACAAACAGAAATACCTGTTGTAGCAAGTGCGATTTTCGTCTACTTAACATTAATGTAGGCGTTAAAATTAGCCTTCGATATGCGAAAGTCTCTATTATATACTTATGCAGCAACAGATCAAATAATCGGCCGGTATTGGGAGTAAAAGAGGATTATCGGCCGATCAACTTTCGCACACCTATATAGAACGATTTGCATATTGATGCGACAAGGTTCAGAACAATTTAAAGATTTAGAAATCGGCCGATTGTAGAATCGTTGATACACGCCTACTCCGGTAATAATAAAAATCGAATAAGAAGACACATGTTTAGTTTATTGATGAATTCATCATAGAATTAGTACAGTAAGACCCCGTTTAACGCTATTTCGGTATAACGCATTTTTTTTAGATTTCTATGGGAATACCGCTAATCCCGGCGTATAAGTCGGATTTTTCTGAGGTCAATAAAATAAACCAACTTTTTTGGAACCTACGTATAATGATAGGTTGAGATATAAGCAGATCAATTGTACTTATTTTATTTTTCCATTTACTCTCCGGGAAAAATCACTTTACGCTAATTGTAAGATAAAACAAAAAACCGCTGTTATCTTAAAGACGAAACAAACAGATGTTGACAGATTCTACCACAATTGTCAACTATCCCCATAGTTTAAATATTAAGATGGCCTCGTTTAACACTGTTTCATCTAGCACAGGCCTTTCCAGCCTAAATGGCTTTAAGTGCAAATTTGACCACGGTTTAGCTTTACGCGGACCGCGTGTCAATCTACTCACATCCCCATAGTCCGGCGGGCCGCAAACTTTGACCCATCAGGCCGCAGTTTCGATCCGGATTTAGCACCCCATTTCTGTGGTACGTATACCTAGCATTAAACGGGATCTTACTATACAAGCTGCAAACAGCTGTTGATTATTAAAAAATTAACCAAAACAAATCCACAAAAATAGCTCTATACGTTTGAAGTGTTTATTTCTATAATTTTATTCTTTTGTTACAGATTGCTTTGATGATAATAACAACACAATAATACAATAAAGAAGAGATGACTGATAAAATACATTTACAACGTAACAATAGTGTCTGTCCATCACCTGATAAACAATTATTAGATGCTGTTCAAACAAATGATTTAACAACAATTAAAACAACACTAACTACATATCCATATTTAAAAAATCATATTTATCCAAATGATAGAAGAACAATTTTACAAATTGCATTAAATCAAACAAATATTCAAATCGAAACGATCAAATTATTATTAAATTTAAATGTAAATATTGATAATTGTTTACATTTAATTGTACAATATCCAAATGTTGAAATTTTACAAATTTTTTTAAAACAATTACAACCAGGTGATATAAATCAAAAGAATCAATTAAACAATAATTGTTTACATGAATTAATTAAATCAGAAAAATTACAAACAAATCCAGATCTTTATCATGAACATATCAAACTATTATTACAGAATGGTATTGATATCAATTGTGGTGATAATAAGAATTGTACACCAATATTATTAGCTGCTAAATTCCAATTAAAATCAATCATTAAAATATTAATTGATAACAGTATAGATCATATAGATTTAGATAAGGAACATAAATTATTACAATCGAATGTACGTGGTAAAACTGCACGACAATTAATTGAAATTTATCAATTATATGATGGTAAATTACCTGAAAAATCACAAATCGAAATTGATCCACAAACGAAATTATTCGATTTGATTAAATTATCAAAAGAAGATGAATTCATCGAATATTATCAACAAATCAATTATACAAACATTAATGAAGATAACGGTAATTATACATTGCTTCAATTAAGTTGTGAACGACATTTATATAAAATTGTTAAATTCTTAATCAATAATGGTGTAAATATTAATTTAACTATTAGAAATAATCAAAAAACACCATTAGAATATTGTGCAGAAAATGGGGATTTTCCCATATTCAAATTGTTAATTGATCAAATCGGCGTAGCAATATCACCAGAAATCTTGTGTATTCTATTAAAAAATTACGATAATTACCTGAAAAACGATCAAATCAATCATGAGATTTGTTGTAAATATCTGTTAGAAAAGCCGAATTTATTAATCGATTTGAATTATAAAGATTTAAACGGTAATACGGCACTACATTACGCTATTCGCTACACCAATCAAGAGATTGTTAAGAAATTATTGAGCTTAGGTGCTTCTTTAGGTGTACAAAACGATTTCAATTTGATGCCAATCCAGGATATTGATCCAGAATTATTAGAACAACATTTAGATGATTGTATACATTTCGATGATAAAACTAGTGATAAACAAGATTTTGAGATTGTGTTCGATTATCGTAATTTAATTGACGATAAAAAAAGACAACCGGAAACGGAAGTTATCGAATATATGAGTCGAACACCAGAATTTAAATATCTATTGAATCATCCGCTAATTGTTAGTTTTTTATTGATGAAATGGCACAAAATTCGCTGTATCTTCTACACAAACTTTCTATTTTATCTCATTTTTATTGTATCACTCTTTGGATATATTTTCACTTATTACGCAGATCTCTACAATGATTTATTGATAATCGAATCGAAATTATTTCTATTTATTCTATATTTAATGTATATCTTGTTAATAATCCGGGAATTATTTCAAATCACTGTTTCACCATCGAATTATTACAAAAATTTCGAAAATTACATCGAAATCCTATTAATAATAATCACCGGAATGATATTATTGATAAATCAACCGACAATCCATACAAGAAAACAACTATCATCTATAGCCCTATTGTTAGGTGCATTTGAATTGGTGTTGATGTTAGGCCAACATCCGAAATTTTCAACAAATGTTGTTATGTTCAAAACGGTTGCTACAAATTTTGCAAAATTATTCTTTTGGTATTCATCGTTAATTATAGCGTTTGCTCTAAGTTTCTATATTTTATTTGCCAAAACTGATAATTACGACACGAATAACTCTACGAGTATTGTTGATGAGAATAGTGATGATGAGATCTTCACCGATCCAGGTAAATCATTGTTTAAAACAATTATAATGTTGACAGGTGAATTTGATGCTGGTTCAATCAATTTCCAATTATATCCGAAAACTAGTAAATTAATCTTTGGTTTATTTGTATTTATGATAACAATAATATTGTTTAATTTATTAAATGGTTTAGCTGTTAGTGATACACAAACAATTAAAAATGATGCTGAATTAGTGAGTAATATAGCAAGGGCACAACATATTTATTATGTTGAAACAATGTTATTTGGTAATTTATTACCAATGAAATTATTACAATTTTTACAAAAATATTGTTGTTGTTTACCATTTATAAACGATAATTTCTTAGTGTTGAAACCTTTAATTAGAAAAATCTCATTATTTTCATATACAAAACAACCTGAATTGTTTGTTTTACCAAATAATTACGGACGTATTTATTATCAACGTTTACCGAAAAAATCTTACAATGATAATAGTCGTGGTAGTAGCGATGATGATAAATTGATAAAAACAACAAAATTATGTTATAATCATTGTTCGAATATTTATTTAGATAAAGAAACTATAAGACGTACGAATTCTATTGTAAAGAAGCGTCGTGAACGTATTGAAAATGAAAAAATGATCAATATTGAACAATTATACAATGAACAGATGCAAATTAAAGAGAAATTAGAGCAAATTTTAAAAATGCTAGAACAAAAACAATAAATTTCAACCAAATCTTTGTAAAGTATTATTTATATATCTGTGATTAATTGTTTAATTATACCGATTTTATGTTTTTTGGTCCTGTGTGTCATTTTATTTTATAAATATTTAGATTATAGATAGAGTACTGTTTGGATTATTGTGGATACACTTTTAGCATCATTTCTGCTTTATTATGAAGTATTTTTGAATATTTATAGAATTGTTTTATGTATTTTTTATTTTATTAATAAAGAATTGTTTGAATATTTCCATAATATTAATCACAGTTGAATATTCGAAATTGGCGCGTCATTATGGCGGTAACACTATAGCCAATCTAATAGAACTACATTTACTAAACCAGAAATTTGTTATATACTTCGAAATTCAAAGATGTAGTATTTCTTCATATTTTTGTTTACAAAGAAAAAAAGCATTAATTGATTTAATAAGTCATCGTAGCAATTATCCAATTGTAATTGTCGATATTGCTATTATAATTTATTTTCATTTATATATTATCAGCCAACATACCAAAACTAAAATCCCTAGATCCAATCTGTTGGAGGTACGTTCACAAATTAGGAATAACTTAAATTAAGGAAATAACTAATATAAGAATTTTACTACAAATACGGTTCTTGAATCAAATAAATGATAATAAAGTGTAGTGTTATATACTTGTCATGTTACCATTTACTAAACTAAATGAAACCAAAATAATAATTATAAGTTCAATAACCAGAATAACGAAAAACTGTTTAAATGGCCAGAACTGAATTCAGAATACGGCTTGACCGCTAAATGTGGTCAAGCAATCAAATGAACTACTCCGAACTGAATGCCATTTAACTACAAGGAATCTCAACCCGCTTCCTCTCTACAGGACTGATTGCCCAGTGCTGTAGGTTTGTGGCGTCGGTGGCTATTCATACAGGTGACCAGAAATATTACTACCATCTATATATCTATCAGGCTGTTGGTTCACGAGTATCTTGATTTAGGATTTAGTATGTTAAAAGAGATTGTTGTATAGAGTGCACCGATAGCACAATAGCCAGTGACGTCATTTACTGCATAATGGATTACCATAAGATCAAGCCTATATGGATAACCACTGACGTCACAAACTTAAAGCATTTCTCAAAGTTCTGTATAGACAGCGGGTTAGGCTATGAGTTAAGTACACTTTTCGTGTATTACTTCACCCGCGCCTCTGCTAAAGGACGTCTGTTTCAGTGTAGCCAATCTTACAAAAACGCACCATATTTAACTCCGGCGACTACAAAAGTGATTACAGAATAAGTTATAAAATGCAGTCTTCATTTCTTCTAGTGTAATTTTTAAAATCTCAACAGCATTATATAAAACAAAAATCGATAAGCAGTAGTCTCAATTTAAGGCATTATTTTATTAAGGAAACGGTGTTTCAAATTAAAATATTTAGTCTTCTAGTCTTCACCAATTGTAAGTATGCATTTATGAACGCAGCCTTGACGTTTTGAAGAACAATAATTTGAAATTAAAATCCCTAGATGACGCTTTTTTGATGGCGCAATTTTCAAATTACAATACAGAGTAACGATTGTTTCCGCCACAAAATGTTTAGTTCTTTCTAATAATACAGATACGTTATCACCATAGTGTTATTTTGTGACCTGTATTTAAAATAAGATTTCACTAGGTAGGAGCGCAGGAGAACATTCGCTCATTCCGCTGTTTGTACTCAGAAACTGAGATGCTCAAGCTACGTCACTAGATTCACCTGTCCAAAAGTCAAGCCAAGTAAAAACAAATCAACTATATTTCTCTCTTTATCAAGTGCCAATAGACTTGAAATTATTGAAATTAGATAAAAATTGGGAGATCAAAAATCAAGTGTATGGATGATAATACAATTATTGCAAGAAAATAATGACCTCCAACTGGATCTTTATAATTTTACTTAAATTGTTTTTGTTTTTCTCTTTGAAAAAATATAATCGAACTAGATAGCAACATAGTGCCAAAATCATCAAAAAAAAGAAAACGAATTGTACTGAAACAAATATTTATGATAAGAAAATTACCACAAAAAAGTGGCGAAATTTTTGAACACCGAAAAAAAAACCGATCAAAATACATAAACACATCATTTATCTTGCCACATGTTTTTTTTTGTTATCTTTAATTCGCTAAAATTTAAAATAATCGAGATCGATCTAGCTAATATATCATCAAGTGCACAGCAACAATTTTGTTTTTCTCAAAAAATTATATAACAATTATCTATAATTATATACACACGCATAGCAAAAAATGGGAATCATTGTTGCCGTAATCGATTTAATCATAAAAGTGTAGTAGCCGATTCATCATCTACAAATCAAATATTATACAACAAACAACAAGGAAATTTATTATTATTATTATTATCATTATTATTATTGCTACAATAACAAAATACGCCCTGATATCAATTTACGTTATAAACGAATAGTCTTTAGACGTTTCCAGACCTTCATCCGATAATCATCTTTCAAAAAATTAAGAAAAAAATGAAAGATATCCTCGATATTGTAGAAGAATTGTGTATTTTACAAAATCTAACTGATCCAAATAATTTAAATAATAATGATGATGACAGTCAATATTGTAATTCGGTATTTGATGGGTTAATGTGTTGGCCAAGAACACCAGCTGGATTTTTAGCAAATCAATCTTGTACAAATGATTTAATAAAATCAACCATAAAGGTTAGTTGTTTTCTATTTTGTTTTCTTGGTTTTGTCAAAAACTGTGATTTTTCAGGGTTTTGCTACAAAAAAATGCGAAATCGATGGTAATTGGTTTATACCAGATAATTCAAATCAATCATGGACAAATTATACAGATTGTGGTATTCTTTATATTGAAAAAACATTACCAAACATCTATTTGAAATGGTTACCAATTATAAAAACTATAACACATTTTGGTTATGTTCTATCGATAATTTCATTAATTTTAGCATTGATTGTATTCATCAATATTAAGTGAGATTTTTTTTACCAAATACATAAAAAGTCCACTTAAGCCCGGTTCAGCTTCTTTTCCTTAAACTCGACTTAAGACACAGTTAGCCAGAAATTACGCAAAGTCGAGAATTGGGAAGCGAAGATGAACCAGGGCTTAGTGTACTGTCATTAGGATTATTTCGATAATTCGGTAATTTTAATTAAAGACGACTACATTGTTCAAGAAATAAACTCCACATAAATTTATTTTTATCGTTTGTAATGCGTGCAACAATGTCACTATTAAAAGATGGATTATTCGTTAAAGGTACAGCGTTAATTCATGATACAACATATATTGATGGTGAACCGATTTTTACAAAAGACAATTATGTAAGGCTACCAACTTTTAAAACAACAAAAAATTATTGTAATATTTTATAGTCATGGATCTGTAAAGCTGTAATTAGTTTATGGCAATATTTTATTATGTCGAATTATATGTTTTTATTGATGGAAGGCACTTATTTGCATAATTTGATGTTTTTCAATTTATTTTCTGAAGGTGGTGTTCTAATTTATTGTATATCAGGATGGGGTAAGTTTATTCGATTTATACAGACTGTTTCATTGATGCCCGGTTTATCTTCCATGCTTAATTCTCGACTTAAAGTCGGTTTTGTTGTGAATCAACTTGAACTTAAGTGAAACAAAACGAATTAAATGAGACAGCCTGTATATTCGTGACAATAATAATAAAATGGCATCTATATAATAATAATAATGATAATCAAAACAGGTTTGCCAATCATTTTTATAATACCATGGATTATATTGAAGGCAATTAAAGAGAATTTTCTATGTTGGACAGAAAATAAGAACCGATATATTGCACTATTGATTGATATACCTATTGCTGTATCGGTTATTGTAAATACAAGTCGATTTCTGAGTACTTTTTTGTTTTTAATTTAACGTTTTTTTTTTCTAGATTAATTTTATATTATTTATAATAATAGTTCGAGTACTTTTTGTTAAATTAACATCAATGTATATCCAACAACGTCGGACGAAATACCAGTAAGACAATAATTCTCATACAGTATACGGCAGCAAAATAGGAACATAGGGAAAAGCATCAGCATCACCACTACCATCTAACCATCCACTTTCATAAAGAGTGCTGATACAGTTACCTGGAAATGTGTCATAGTACTTTGCAAAAAATTTCGAAATATGGCTGATAGGTAAAAATTTTATTATTGAAATCCAAGGCGTCAACAACTGACGTTCTTACACTACTGGCTGACTAGCCGGAATCCCACTGCGCGTGATTTGCGGAGCCTAGCTTGTGGCTTGGGCTTGTAGAGGTTCGGCCAGAATTGTATGATTAGTGTTGGCTAAGCAAGTCTTGCCAGAGTCTTGTCATTGACGTAGTCCAGTTTAGTTCAATTGATAAAACATAATGAATAATTATTTATTATGAACAAAATAACCACATTTATCAACGACAACCTGGGTGTTACTGAAGTGTGGCGAACCTACATTTTCCTATGGATCAAGTCCGACAGATGACGAGCCGAGTTTGTGGAGGTTCGCCTTTTCTTTGACTCGTGCCAAATTCACCGACAACTGATAGGAAAGCACAATACATCTCGAGCCGAGCCAGAAATGGCTCGCCAGATCACGTGCCGTGGGATCTCGGCTTAAGAAAGAAATGAGAGTGGATAGTGTACTTTCTCCTATATACCTAGTTTGCTGCTGCATACTGTATATACATAATTTTATCAATTTTAATTTGATTGTGTTAATTTTTCTGTTTCCTAAAAAAACAAAGAAAATTGCTACGTTCTACATTGATTTTGGTACCATTATTCGGTATACCATATACAATATCAGTTATATTATCAATTTATATAACGAATAATGAAATATTGGAAGTATTATGGTTATTATTTGATCAAACATTCACATCATTTCAAGGATTTTTAGCTAGTTTCACATATTGTTTATTAAATAGTGAAGTACAAATTGAATTAAAACGTAAATATTATGCATTCTATGATTGTAATAATAAAAAACAAACAAAAAGGCGTAATCGTACAATTTCAAATACACAACAAATTACAATACCATTAAATGATGAATTACCAGAGATTATACAAAATTTAGGACAACGACATGATG
>JAZBGY010001676.1:0-18251 GCA_037414755.1 Lydus trimaculatus
GTGATTGTCTATAATTATTCGACTTCTGACGTTTAAGGGATGTTTTCACAAAAAATAAGTGCGTGCTCAGACAAAACAGAGATCGGTTATCATGCAAGTATGTACATAGGCTTACCAGTCGCTAATGTATATCTTTTTTTAAAAAAATATCAACAAGAGGGTAGTTCAGCCTTAAGAAACAAATCCACCAAAAAAGATTTCCCATGACAAATAATATTTTACACCCATTAAATTTTATAAAAATCCAATTAATTCGGTCACACTTTAAAATTTTAAGTGGCTGTTCCACCTCTTAAAACCAAATCTCTGCCAATATAAAAAAATACAGATCGCTTATTTTTTTTGTGTACTAATGTGTGAAATTTAGTAAATTCGGAGGCAGACACCTACCTACCCTTCCTTGGTCGTAGTTCAGGAAGTCTAAAAGATGACGAAACGACCCCTATAATCTAATCTAATCTATTTGTGCATTGGTTATTTAATTCTCGCTGTGTATTTGATAATGTTTTAGAAAGAAGAGTAACATAATGCAAACAGATTACCTCTCCCGACCCGCTATTCAATTCCGGATTCATACCCACCACTGCCAAGTTCTAATTCCCAAAACACTACTTTTGGTGTGTCCAAAACAAATATTCCACGAATTTAGCTTAAAAGTCTATTTACTTCCACGTGCCGATATGCCACATATAAGAACTTCTGCCGCTTGTTTAATGTACATCTTACAGAAAGTTATGGTAAAATGTATGTTATCTCTACAGATATAGTCTCATATTTATTATCATTCACGATTACCACATTTTTCTAGACGTCTATTTCTATTTTGAAGCCAGTTATTAGTCTTAAAAACAGAGAAGATGATAATACAGATCCGGTTGTTATTCGATGACATTTATAACTGTCCCACTGGGAATGAAATGTGATAAGATGAAACTTAATTGAAAAAAAAAAACAAAAATGTTGATAGAATGAACTTTGGCATTAGAGTTTATTTCCTTTCTACATGATTCTAGGATAAATAAAAATCAAATAAGCGGATAATACAATCAATCAACTACCGGTGTTCTAAAATTGAAGAGCACTCATGCAATTGTAAAGTAAACAGTCTATCCACAAACCTCATTGCACAGATATCAATAATTGTTCTTATACTGTGAATATTGATTTTTGATCTGTTCATTAGTGTAGTTATCTTTTTAATAAAAGGAACAATCTTGAGTTTGTTTTAAGCAAATGTGTTGTAGCTCAGTGTAGTGAATGAGAGTGTGAAAAGCAGCAAACAGTCTGCTATTATGACATTCTAGCCGAAAGGCACTTTTATCCAAAAAAATTACACCCATTTATACGTAAAATAGTAACTGTTCTCTTTGAATTTAAGAACATAATCAAGAAAATGAAAATGGACGACTATAACTCAAAACTGTGACATGTCGGACCAAATCTAATCACAGATCTGAATTCACCATCTAAAAACCTATAAAGTCCACCAACAAATTGCTTTGAGCAGATTTGGCAGTAGACCAGTGTTATTTATAAAAACCTGACCTGTTTATTGGTTAGCCAGTATCTAGCCTTATTTATTGTAAAAGAACAATCACCCTTGCACAAATCCATAGTACAGGAAGGGGCACACTTCGTGTCATAAACAACTAAATCGATTTGACCCATTTTGTAACGAGCCCGCATCAATGGCACGCTACTGGATATTAACCATTACAAAGGTCGCGCTACATTTTATTTAGTTTTTGCAAGCCATTCAAAAACTGACTATTCAATCGAATTCCGATATCCAAACATTCATTATTTATACTGTTCGACAATGTAAATAGCTATTTCTTTCTTAGTCCTCATATAATACGCATAATAATGACATTCTGTGTTTGTTCTGGTAAATTAATTTATCCAATCTGAGATTCTGCCCGTAGTGGATAGTTAATAAATTTTTTTTTGCTTTATCACAAACATTCTCACTCCGCTAAGTTCAGTAAACAGAATTTATAATAATGAAGGGTCCCCGCCTTATTAATTAGGAAAGAATCCCTTAAATTCGGTCGTGTTCGTTGTCGTCATTAATAGTGAGACATGCGCCTTGGAGACTTACTGCGCATGCGCATATCATTAGAAATTGAAAAATTTAATGATGTGCACATGCTCTATGCATAGAGCACGCATTATCTCTGAACTTTTGATGCAGAACTATGTTTTACCTTGAAGGAGCCTCCCTAATTTTCTTGGCATTTACTGCCCATACTATGACTGGTATCTACGCTTCATAACGGTCATTGGTAGTAATCAGTTCCAAAAATGGTGGGATTTTTGTGTCACATTAGAAGTGGAAGTTCTAGACGAAAATGACACGGTGGTGTTTCGTGAGGTGGAGAAAGTGATAGAGGGGTGGAAAGTTGTTCTTTAGTAACAAGAACAACATTTGTAAGCATAATTTTTTCTGCACGCATGTTTGAATGAGTCGACCTATACTACCGGAAAAAATAAAAGCTTTGTCTTTTAAAATTTAGCATAACTTCTTGTTGAACTATCCTTATACAGCGTCAGCATCATTAGCTTTTTCAATTCAATTGTTTTCTAATAAGCACAATTGTGGTTTAACAATGGTTTAGAAGTTCAGATAACGCTCAACGTGAATGTTGACAAAGCTTTGAAGGTATGAATTACATTGTTTATATTTTAGTACAAAATAAACAATGAAATGGTTAAAATAGAATCACCCTCAGGTGGTTTAGGCCTACCAGTGCCGGATTTAGAAATGTTCAAGGAGAAGCAAAATACTGTTTGGTGCCTCTTCCAGTGAAACTATGCGATAGAGTATGTTTCAGTAGATAAAAAAGTGTAAAATTTGAATGATCTAAATGAAGAAAATAAATGCGAATAACAAAACAATGGGTGTTGTCAACAGAAGGCAATTTCCGTTGCTGAACAAATTCGTAGTTCTTACTCACATTCGAGTCAACAAAAATACATATAGTAGGTACTTACAATTAGCGAACTATCAAAATAAGTACTTTAGTTTTTCCGGAAGGTATACTATGGACTTCTTATTACTTACTTAAAAAGGTGTGCAGGTAGTTGAGAGTAGTTGAAAGTAGTAGATACTCGTTATTCTTGGAAGTAGCAGTTTACCAGCTTCATTCGTAATCCTATAAGATTACGTACTGAGAAATGAACTGCTTTTAGCCCTAATAAATCTAAGTTTTTTTGAGCTGGATAGTTATTTTAACAACAGGAACAATCATTGCTGTATACATCCGCTATTAAATAAATTAAACTTGAATAAACTAAAGCACAATAAGTCGAAGCGAAGACAAATGAGGTCAGCTGCAATGACACAAACAGAAACAAAGGGATCTATAGGTGATTGTGAGTGAACTAAACTTGAGCTAAAAGAATTCAGATCTGTTTATGTACAAAGAATGTTATAAAATTCGTATTTCTATCCATCTGAAGAACTTTGTTTTTGATACTTTGCAACGAAATAAAGTTTAAACTTTCGGGGATGGTGAATTTTTAGTAACACTCTAGAGTTGACATAAGATAGAATTCAACCTAAAAACCTACAAAAGAAACTTTTAATTTAGTTTCAACAACACACAAATATTGGAGGCTAATTGCTTTTGCTCTGAATAAACTTTTACAATGTAAACTTATTAAGCAATCAATAATGAAATGATTACCTGATCAATTGTTTTGTTATTACACGACAAACTTTATAATTGAAAAGAAATATTCGTTATTTTGTAATTGACTCTTTCCTTGTTTTCTCCATACATGCGGTTGTATTCAGCAACGTAGAAAAGTTGAAGCGTAGGACGGTGGTCGCTGCTTTGACCCTTCTTATATCGCGCCACGTGTGTCCCGTTGAAGTGTATATTATCAAAATAAGTAATCGTAAGTACTTAGAGACATTCAGTTACTTGAAATAGGGAATAGGGTTTATTTTAATATTATAAGTTATGTTTTAAACTTCTATATAGAGCTGTGCTACTCTTTGACAACACTATACTATACCAAACATAAGATAAACTATGTCAGTGATAAACAACTGTTATTTACACACGCTCGTTGTGTACTTATCAACGTTGTTGATAGACACTGTAAGTTGAGTTCATAAAACTATGACTGATTTCAAAAGACTTTCTCTAAAAGATGCTCCGACTTCCCTTCAAACCTCCGGCTGCATCTTTGATTGGACCGACATCTTTGCTGGGCCGGTGTTTGTGTAAAAGCTCTCAGTGCTACCACCGGCTCCAGATCCGGTTTTATCGGTATGTGAAAAAGACCTTAGTTTCTATGAAATTGCAAGAGATCGCATGAAAAATAATACACGTGAGTTGAATCCTCCTTAGCAATGATCCTGTGATTACACCGGTATTGTAGGGAGGACTTGCTGAGCTTCTATTTCAATACACTGTGATGTGTATCGTCTTGTTTTTTTTTAGTTTAGAAAAACTCTCATTCCATTCTCTAGCTTTACTTATTAACTTTGTAGACTGAACTTGCCGCCCTCAGATGCTGGCTTTCTCATTGATTATTTTTGTAGTCAATCAATTTGAATTTATTTATAGCTAATTCGATGAATACGTTCAATGAAGAATAACTGATAATGAAGTATCTCTAAGAAATTCGTCTATATTCGTTTACTTGCCACTTGATAGGGATACATTGCTTTAAACAGCATCCCCTTATGCCGATTGGATGGTAGCATCAGAGATCCCAACATGCAATGACCGACAGGTAAGTCTTGGAGGAGAGACAGCCATATACGTGCGCTATAATATCGTTCATTCCGCAATGATCACACTGGACTGTCGTAAGTAGGAGGCTACTTCCATCGCCATCACCACGGTTAACGGTCCATTAGTTGTGACCGGGTGATGGTTATAGAGACCTCTGATGTCGACAAGATTTTGCAGTTAGAAACATCGGTCATTAACACAATAGAAATGGGTGTATAGTAGATCAGCATGCGTCCGATAAAAATTTTCATATACTCGCTCCCTCAGAGCCAATATATTATAACGACGCTATTGGAACTCTTGACACGTTGGCTTCGCAATTTATTGTGGTAAATGAGGTCAGTTCTGATCATTGTCCCGCTCAGATGCATATCGGGAACGAAACATATGATCCAGCCATAGACAGACAGTGCAGTAGATCGAGGTACTTCATTTGACGTTCGTCAGTTGACATTTTGTTCAAGCGGCTTCACGCTGATACCCGTACTGAACAGATAAGGGAAAGTAGGACCTAAGGACTCACTAGGAGTACGTTTTTCTATTTAGACATATTTAAACATTTGTTCGTACAACAGTAAACAATGAGAAAAATTACACAAATGTAAGCTTGGATTTTGGGATAAAATCTATAGTAAAGTACCCACATTAATCTAGATATCGAAATAATAACTGCTTAAATTTTATTTACTGCTTTTCATTAATCAGCAGAAATTATCTGAAAGTTCATGCAAGCATAGGTTTCACCAATTTTTTGCTTCTCTTATTAACACAAACACCACTGTCCCTCCCTTTTTCGTATCTCCACTGCAAGTTAAGATTGCGTTCAAGAATTAGAAACTTCTACCTTATTTTTATTGTGGCATTCAATTTTTCTTTCATTTAAAGTTTAAGTTTGTTACACAATACTCGTATTTCAATAACAGTAACTTTGTAACGAAAAAGCTACACAAGTAAATCTCCTGTTTATTTGTTTGGGACAAAAAGTTGAAAAGAGCTTTAAATAAACCATATGTAAAGTATTTGGAATATCGAGATGTTCTATAACTTGTGAAAATACACTAATGACGCAGTTACGACAAGAGCACTCCATTTACAATTATTGACATTTCACACGGCACATTTTCAATTCAATCGTCAGTCTACAAAAATATGACGATTCTAATAATTTTATCAAAAAGCAGTTGTGGAATGTTTGGAGTTTCTATTGATTTTAGAAAAGTTAGAAATCCTCTTATAGAAAAGATTTTTATAGAAGCTTTCCTAGATTCTGTCTGTCCGGTTTGTTTTGTTTTTGTAAGCAATTTCATTGTTTACCTTAAATCTAGTGGCAATATGGGACAATCATATAAGCAAAACAAAAGTCCAACAAGATAACGTGACCACGAGTACATGCGACACTTCAAGAATTCGATATTTTTATAAAAACTAAAGAACATGTTCACAGAAGATAAAAACAATCACGCACCTAGAAGGGTACCTAGTCTGCCTGTAGCTACTTTTGATCCTGCCAAATACGTATATCCACTTTTTGAGGATTCATAGGTAGAGTACCGATAATAGTATAGTCAGGTAAGGTTAAAGTCAGGGAGTCTTACTTTATGGACAGATTGTGACTTACGTAGCGTACGGGCTTCCGTACACAAACCGGTTTGCGCTAGTAAGTGCGCGATAAAGCTTGTACGTGGGGACAATCCATTATCCGATCGTAAGTTTGGGAAAAAGTCTCCTAGCGTCTTATTAAACCGGTAAACTTTACAAAATCCTAAACATCTATAGAAATCTGAACAGCTCACTGAGTAAATATGAATAATTTGAAATCTAATTGCAAAATTTCTAATCTTGACTTGTTGACCTCTTTTTGCAACTTAAACACAGCGACAATTTGAATAAGTTGTATATGCTATATAGAAATGATCAAAACGTTTATTTACTTAAATCTGGAACAATTTTATACAATGAATAAACAATTTATCAACTCCCTTTCTTTTGTTTGTTGTTGCTTGAGGAGAACAATGTAATCAAAGTAAATGGTTGGGCATTGTTTTCGTACTATATACACTTTTGTTGTCACTGATTTTACGCAATTTTCTTCTTAAATGAATTCCATTTTTACGCTTTTATTAGATCCACAATGAATGACAAAATTGCTAGAAATAAATTTTCTTGTATGTTTCCATTACATTGAAAATTTCCCATATTAACGATACGATTATGAGACAGTGTCACTCGATAGCTACGACAGGGTTACAAGACCAATGGCATTATCACTAATCAATGCTAAGTTAACGACCTTTCTGTATATAAACATCATTGTTTTGTGTATTTTGTAACAACAATATCAAATTTCCATATAAAACGTAACCTTAAAGCTCAGTCCTCTAGAGTTTTCTATTTTATTCAGCTTTTCAACTAATAAAAGCACATTGATTTTTGCTTTGTTTATTGATGGAAGTTTACATCTAAAACATAATTTATACGTCAATTTTTGGAAACATGGTGACTTTTCACCTTTGACGGGTTCTAATTTGCACTACAGATGAGGAAGGCGAAATTATTTCCTCGAGCGATTGTGTTATTTAATTGAACGCTCAACGTATATTGTAGAAAATGTTGATATTAGATTGAGTATAAGATGGTCTGCTATTCGTTTGCCTCTACGGTTTCAACACAATATTTTCATGTAGGATATTGCATCAATAAATCGACAACAATAAACAATAAAATTTGTGAAATTTCTAGAAGTATAACCTCTATAATAAACAACCCGAAAAATTAAGCTTCCAGCCCGGAATATCTCCCTCTATGCAATACAAATTTAAAATTAATAAAATTTGTGTTGTTCAAATTCACATGCATAGATGAAAAAGATAAAAGATGAAAAGCAAATTCATTATTCAGACGGTCTATATGTTATAGAAGTCACATAATTTTTTTTGCTGATTTTCTTGATGAACCACAATTCCATGTAGCGTCATAATATCTTTTAGTCCAACACAATAACAGCTAAAAGGTCAGAGTTTTGTAAAAACCATAACTTGAACTGCAGGTCCTCTTATTCATTTGCATAAAAGTTAGAATTCTGCACATACATATCTGAAGGAATCCTCCACTGAAAGCTCTAAATAATGATGTGCAATTCATTAAGAAAAAAACAGATCAATAGAACACTTTCGGTTCCATGTAGTTCGATTACACTTGTTCTCTAACAATAAGTTTTCAAATCATTCACATAAAACGTTCTCTATACAGTTTCCAACTTTCTCAAACTTTCCCTGTATTTATCTACTTATTTTTCACTGCGAATATATATCAGAACATTCTAAGTTTTACAATAGAAGGTTAACGACAGTTTTTATCAGTTGGGAATATTTAATGCATCTTTTGTAAATCCAACACTGGCTGGTCGAATTTGAAGAATCACTAATTTGTTGAATAAACGGTATAAAATTTGGTGGTCGACTTCATTCTTTCAATATACAAAAGATCAATGATTCTGTATCAAACAAACGCCTTCTATATCTAGATTCCATTGAAACGTATCCCGAGCCCACTTGAGACGGTAAGCACGGTAAGCGCCAATATAGAACAATGTTAGTGAATCGCTGCCACAGGCTATGGATGTCTTTAGGAACAAGTTAACGTACTTTAACAAACAATATAGATAAGCAAAACTATAACCACAGCCTTTGGGATGAATACAAACAGCATTGAATAATCACGAAATAGGCTTACAGTGTCACAAATGCAACCATGCACCATCAGTACAATCCTCATATATGCCCATTTCAAGCCCTTTTGCCTGTCAGAATAATAGCTTCTTTTCTTTTAAGCTTCTAATAGCTTCAATCGAGCTGTTCTTTAATATGGGTACTTCATTTTTTAATGTATTTACGAGAGATTTGAAATGAAACATTCTATTCTATTACTTCAAAGAACTCATCCTGTTTCTCTGTGTAACAACTTGCTGGTAGTTGGCCGAATCCTGTGAGTTCCTGTATTTTGATAACAGAAGGAAATAAGATCAAAGATGAACTATGAACTACAGTCGGTTAATTACATTAATTCACTTAATAATATTAAAATGAGACTTATATAGATCTAAACGTGTCTTGCATTAAAGATATGAATTTAAATCTTATACTTGCTACAAATTGCTGCTTCAACTTATTGAAAATTATAGAATACCATCTTTCTTAGGGTAATAAATCAGTTGTTCAGACAAATTCCATTAGTCTGATTATTAAGAAACTCATTAAACTAAGAGTTTACATCTTGATTGGTAATCAGAGTAGCTAACGAACATGAAAATTTAAATGTTAACTAAAATAAATTACGGTAAAGTAATCGGATGTTGGCAAATATTGAAATGCAGAGTAAAGCAAGTGGGAAGTACAAGTTTGCATTCAAATGTTAAGTTGAAATTAAATAGTTCATTTCATCGGTTACTAGTGAAACAGACAAATGAACAGAAAGCTCTATAAATCTTGTAACAAACAAGCTACAAGTGCTTTTATGTCAAAGTAATACAATCGAAATAGTTTCGTAATTAACACACTAACAACCATATAATTTAATTAATTTCTTTTATCTTTCAAACAAATCTGTGTAAATATTTTATTTCATCTGGAATTCCTCTTATCAGTTACTTACTTGCTGCCTGCCAAAAGTGCTACTATCCGGCTTTTGCTGTTATTTTTAACTTACCTTTGCCTGATATGCCCTCGCTGCCACTGGGTAACTAATAAATCTTACTCTTGCGGGCCTGCATGAGTTATAGGGATATTAGTTTTGGCCCGTTTCAAAAATAGATTACTCACCACTGTTCTATAGTTTTACATGTTTGTCTTTTTTATTGCAACTACGATTTAAGAGTTTTGATCCAAGCAAATTGTTAAAATTGAAACATAAAGCGTTTACCAGACTTTGCTATTTCGTTCTTTGTTGTTTCTTTAATCGCACCCTGATTTGGCCCTTTATTACGAGAAATCGTGTAAATTGATTGATAATACCTAACAGTTGAGAAGGCTTTTTATTGTTTTTAATACCAACGATCTTATTCACAATCCGTCTTAAATCGTATAAGTCTCCAAATAAAACCCATATAGTCATCAAACATCCCCGTTGCATGCTATCAAAAATATAGTTGCTCTATAATATACAGTTCAACTTAAATACATGTTAGATTATAATAGCATTTTGTATTTTAAAAATTCGTGGGAAACACATAAAAATGGGAAAATCAATAAAAATCAAAGGGAGCCGTTGAATTTAAGGGCAGCTGCATTGTTTTATCATCCACAGAAGTGTTCAAGATTTTTTTATTAAGATCACATGGGCGTTCCTAATCAACAAATTTCATGGGAAACAAGTGATTGTGTGAAAATATTAAAAGTATTAAAAATATTATGATGGGCACTAGAACACCCGTTTACACGCCTTCAGGCCGAGTGGTTGTATTCGTTATTAAAATAAAATCTGTCAAGTGCTAAACCAGCAACATTATAATTAAATCAACATTATTTTAATTGTACATTGACTTTCCTTTCGTTTTTTTTTTGTTATTAATATTTAGTTTATTTAAATTCAATTTAATTAAAAATTATTATTTGATAACATTCAAAATCCAACATACATGTGACGGTAGAAAAGGGAAACTGCAAGCCCCTTTGTTACCTTTATCATGTTTTCTAGTGGATGTTATAAACTGTAGGCTAATTAAACAAACTGGATTAAAATCACCCCATATATAGGTGACAAATTTAACTTTAGATTTAGAAACTTTTGTGTAATATAGGAAATAGGAAAAAGTAAAATAATCCGTGAATCTTCTATGCAATCACGCCTTCAAATAAGTTTGTAGAGAAGATTAAGGAGGCCTATGTTAGTTTTACTTTTAGACGACAATAATAAATACGTGCGTATTATCTTATCATACAAGCTAAAATCAACAAGTAACAAGTTAACCTTTTTGGTGTATAGATAGAGAAATTTATTCTAACGGACATGTACTTGGCCATTTGTGGTCGTTCACACAATTAAGTGAGAAAATGGGCGTTGAAGCTCAACCTACAAATCAAGTGAGTCTTTTATTTTTTCTTGCAATGGTAGACACAAATTTTACTGCGGCATGCTTTATGTCCTCATTGATTCTTATAGCTACTGAAATTAATTAACTTGATTTTATTACAAAGCGCCGATGTTTAGTAGTTGTGGCTTAAGTTTGTATTACAGGAATTTCTTTATGACTTGAGCCGACTCAAGCCGCGTCCACATTCAACGAAAAAATGCAAATACAAACACAGTGTGGACAGGCAGACAAACGCGAATGAATGCGAACGAACGTGGAAAACAGCGATCCGTTGGTTTGCATTCGTTTACAAATTATTTGCAATAGTGGATTCGTTCGCGTTCATTCGTATTCGTTCGTTAGATGTGGACACGGCTTTACGCAATATACGTAAACCCTATGCTACCTCGAATAAAAAGACCTAAATGAAGTAGCTTCATGTATGTTATAAAGAGTTATCTTTGCACAATATAGAATTACCGGCAATGCTTAATTAATGAACAAAACCTAAAGAGTCTCAGAAAACCCTTATGTTTAGTACATAAACAAACTCTTCCGATTGTTCTATAAACAATTTAATTTTACAGAATAAACTCATTGTTTTTCTTTCATTCCTTGATAGTTCCTTTATATTACAATTTGCTTTTATTAGACCGAAAAAGAAATTCTACAAATTTTGATAATAATAAACGTGATTGGGAGCATATAGGCTTACATTCTTGTAGGTTTTATCACAAGTTAGTCGGTTTCATTTATTACACCAATAAAATATCGTAATAGGTTCAACAGGAATACCAACAGAAAGAAAAGATCGATTTTCAGTTTGTGTTTCTGTTCCATTTTTTCAGTTTGTGTTGTAAATAATGGAGGTTCATTATGCTTCTGTCTAATGACTCTCTAAATGAACTGTGACTTGTAAGTGTAAAATAGCCATTTTATAGGGTGCACCAAATAAGATTGAATGTGTACACGACATGCCAGAAACACGTATAATAGATCGATGTGGGATCTTCTGATATTTCCTACAATCTTCTCGACCGAGATAAAAAAAAAAAAGGAAATCAGTAAGATGAAGTGGGATTATGTGCATGAGAAGATGACATAATCTGTGTATCGTAGTGATCGAAGTATAGTTTTTCACGTACTGGCAGGATTAGTACGGATACATGGGTATAGCCACCACGCTGATCGAACGTAGCGTTACGGATAAATTGGGGTGGACCCTAAAAATTCTTCATGATTTTTATTAATTCAAGTGACAGTAATGTACTTTAACCACTGATTTGTAATTCACCGAACTCTTTCTATCTTCTTTTTAATAAGTTTCTTTAGACAGCCAGACGTGGGCCACTGTTACACGTGTAAATTATGTTTTCATGTCTTACATTCGTTACTTTTTCTTATGCGTTTTAAGCATTCTTTGTATAACTCACGTGACAATAACATTTCAGTACGTGTTTCCGAATATTATCTCCACCTAATACAAGTCAAAAGTATCATGAAACAATCCTGCAGGCTTATCGTAAATTGTTGGTACTTAAATGAAGATTAAAAGCGACAACTTTCAAAGCAATTTTACTGTTTAGAATTAAACGCTATGATTGTTGCAATCAAATAACGACTTTAATTACATTAATTTTTTTATTTTTTGTTGGTGCAATTGATCCACCTTTATTGCTAAAATAATTTAAGTTGAGAATATTTGATATTCCGCCTATCGTAAAATATCCAATTAGTGTTTATCAACTAATTTTTTATACATTATTCACACCAAATAAGAGAGTTATAAACATTTTCAATCGAAATTAAGCAAAATAAGACTCAAATTGATGAATTTTCTTATCAAATAGCAACATTACCTTTGAGTGCCATTCGGTTATAAATAAATCAAATAAGATTCTGTTGACGTAACAGTTCAGACAGACAAATTAGTGAGCGTATCAAATAACAATTTTAAAATAACGGAACGGGCTCTTTGGACTGTCATTGTCTCCACTAATTAAATTTTTTCAATCTACAACGTTTCGATCAGTTTGGTCTCCAATCGGTATCAAGTGATAAACATCCGATTGTTTATTGGTAAAATTTATTTAGCATGAAGTTATCGATCAGGTTCATTTTTTAGCCAACCTTTTATCATAATAACACATCATACACGTCTGAATATGCATCTATAACGATATAAACGTAAAATCGTCTATAAACTGTGATTTTTTTTGCAATAACCCAAAACGATATTTTTTATGTTAAATCCTTCATCCTAATCTTTTACTGGTTAATAAAATTCACTATCGCAATCTTGATCTTTATGCCTGTAACATATATCTTACACTTATACTATAACTGAAAAGAACGGGCCAAAAGTACTTCAAATTGCTGTTCTAGTCGGTCATCAGTGACGATTTAGGAACGGGTTTTGCCCTATACAGGGAGCTCCAGTATCCACCAGTCATCGACATAATCTAGCGCTGTCCTAACGAAAACTTAAACGGCTCAGAATTTTCGATCTCCTTTACGCTGGATCCATGAGCACAGATGTACGGCACAAACAAAACAAGTGTTCATAAATAGCCATTTCCACTATTTTCCTCGGCCTCTAGCGAACTAACCTTATCCTTTCATGCGACATTACCCATATCCTGTACAACACATCGTACTCGGTTGCTGCCTACAGAATTACAATATCTGTAAAATCGTTGTTTCCTTTAGTCTTTTTTTGTAATCATTTTAATCCACTTTTGAGTGGGAAATTTGAATTTTGTGTTTTGGTGGCGGCGCCGGGAATTGGGGTGGAGTTAATTCCCTAGTCGTTTTTGGAGTGGGTGTAATTCCTCCAGTTGTTGTTGTTGTTGTTATTGCTAACAAATCGTTGTTAACAAGTTCATGATCACAGTTACCTCCATCTCAATTCCCGGCGCCTCCACCAAAATGCAAAATATTGAAATGTTACTTGTAGCTATGTTTGCATCCTCGTGTGTAGGATTAACGGACGCAAGTTCACGCACAGGTAAAAGAGATTATGTTGACGGAAACTCGTGTACGCCGAATATTACTATACCGTACAAAGGAACATACTATTAAAATCAGATATAGAAAGATAGTTCGTTTTAAATTTGAATCTAAACGGAATTTTATTGCAAATACCTCTAAAGTTAGACTCTACAACTTATGTAAAGTGGCATTCCTATGAGAGGGGAATTCCACAACTCGCAAGAGTATCCTTGTAAAAAATACCAACACATTATTAAAGATACAGTGGCAGAAAAAGTTGATGGAGTAAATTTTCCAATATCTAGGTAGAGATCCAGGTTAACACTTGCTTAGAATACTAATAAAGATTAAGAGTATTCACATAAATTCACCAGTAATTCGAAATTCAATCCGTTCTATATCATTATGTGTCAGTGTTTCTATAAAATTAATATGTCATTTTGGGGGTTACACTGATGGATTATGTTGGTTATAATACAACCAATTGACATTTATTAATTGGAAATCAATACAATTTTACCCTGTTTACCACCAGTTAAATTGTACTAAAATTGTATCAGCTGTGTAGAGAAAAAATTGTTTTGTACGCACTTGTCTTTCGTATTACTTCAATATTCGAATTCGATTCCTAAGACTTAACTAACGTGTACGTTATTGCAATCGAGTTGCACTATCAGACTTCTCAATAATCTGTGATTTAACGTTTCGTTACCTTTGACTAAATCTATAGCATTCGCTACAAGTTAAATAATTGAATTGGAATTCATTGGATAGCCATTCAGATCTATAAAAATAATTTTTCAGACATTTAAAGCATTTTTCACCAGCTATAGTGCCAATCATTGATTTCATTGTTAACAACTCTTAGGCAGGCCCTACAAGAGAGGGTACATCAAGTACAAATTACTTATTAATTAACATTAAAATTACATTGTATTAAGTTACTTGTGGTAATTGAGTTTATACCTAGACTGACAATCAATATAAATTGAATCACTTGCTATAATCAAGAAAACAAACCAAAGAAAAACTTATTATGCTTAGTTGGGGTTTAAACATGTCTTGATGGAGTAGGAGAATTACGGCGGGACATTAAGGCCTTAATCAGACATGATCGATCCTTTTTACATTACCGTAATATACCTAGTTGTTCACACTTGTCCGCACGGACCGACGATCCGTAAATCAACCGGAAGGAAAATAGAACCGCCCGGACACCGCTCGGTTGTATTACTACAGGAGGCAGTTAGGTCGTTACAGACGTGCCTGAACAGCTACTTTTGCTTCTTTATCGAAAATGAGAGCAGATCTTGGAATTTAATCAGTGATCCTTAAGACAATCCTGTTATATGTTGTGGTTAGTTAGTGAACTACGATAACTGGAATCAGTTCAATCAGTGCTTTCTGCTACTGCGTGTACTGAATCGCATCTCCAATTACAAACAATCTATTTAGTTTCAACTACCTACTTTTGTAAAGACATTTGCTGAACTATCATTGCATAAATTTCCCTTACAAATGCTTCAACGATCAGTAATACAATAATAGAATTTATTTACAAGGGTTAGTCATCGTGCTGTCTCAATTCCGTAAACAACAATGTTTCCCTAAACGAGCGTCTACACACGGATATATTTAGCCGACAATATGCTGCAAGCGTTGCCAACAACAATTACAACACCGTTTGCGGGTGCTGTCTACAAGTTGCGTCAAATTTGCGTTTTAATTATGTGTCTCGTACATATGGGACATTCCACGCCAAATCGACCACCTTTGAACCCGACCCCTTTCGATTTGGCTGAAATTTTTTTATCTGTTTCTACCCCACTGGAAACGTGTCACAGAATTTTTTCAAAATTTTTCAGCCAACCCAAAAACAGTTATGAATTTTTTAAAAAATGGCTTCTTTTTTGTTCAAAAATTCATAACTTTCTCAAAAATTGACTAAATGTAACGTTTTTGAATGTAGTCTTCAGTAAAAAATACGAAAAATTTTTTCAGTTTTAATAAAATAGTAAACAAAGTGAAAGTAGCAGACAAGTGAATCAAATTTCCTGTTAAATACATCAATATTATCATTATTTTGCCACAGAGCTACTATTTATTTTGTTGATTATTTTTAATATCGTAATGGATGTATTTATAAACAATTATTTTGAACAAAATGTAATTTAAATGAATATCGGAGCGGTTATAATTATTGAATCAGGACCGCCGCACTCCGCCTCTGGTTGGATGCTGACGCACGACAATCGTGCGTCAACTTAAGGAAGCTTTATACGTCCGGTCTTTACCTCTATCTTATACTCTTTGGACCTGACCTGAAAAACCACAATGGGGTTGTTTTGCTATAGCAGCTTTTCTCCTCTTAACAAAAGAAAACCCTCAAAACAAAATTAAAACATAAATCCAGAATCGAATTACCCTAGGAAAGCTATTAATGCGTCCTAGTAGATTACTTCATTGCTTTGGGTGCTCGAAGGAAAATAACAATTTCTTCGGAACGAAATAAAGGGCCGAAGATGGTTGATTTGGCTTGGAATGCCCCATATGTACCCTGTCTTGATGAATACCTATCAAATATTAGATCGTAACTGGGTAACGGTAATTAAACAATGCTTTGTATTGTCAAAAAGTTGTTTTTTCTCAAAAAGTTGTATTGGCCACAGAGCACTTGAAAATATATTTTTTTCAAGAATAACTTCTTGTATCTTACAAAAAATACGTATCGTACCCCAAGTATGGAGGGTGGTATTTAAAAAAAGTTACAATGTCATCCTAGCTCAACAACACTAGTGCGCAAAAGACAAATCATTATGTCTTCAAATGTCTTTTTTTAAAACAAAATCGACCTGTCTCGGGGTTTTTTGAAAAAACGTTCAATAAAAAAATTACGAGCTAGGCGCGGAACTTTATCATCACCTGTATATGTTGACAGTAGCAAACAAAGCAAAACAAAAATGAAACGGAATCATGAAAAATTCAATCAACCAATGTGCTATCAAACGCCGTATTCAATGAACAACAATAACCCCAACAACAACAACAACGACAATATCTTCAACAACAAAAGCACCAAAACAAAATCTCATACGCAAAGATGATTCAAATGTTTGAAATGATCGTCAATGAAACACAATAACATATAGGAAATTAATAATACAATAGCAGTTTATTGAAAATAAACAAAAATTACAGGTCTATAAAATGATACAAATAAGTTATTTATTATTTGGCCAGTGATGAAACGTATTCCATAAACACCGAATTGCAGCTATAGCTGTATTCTTCCATGTTTGTAAAAACTAAATTATTCGGTGGGCAGACAGTAGATGGTCAACGGATAGTAACTTGCCAATCGCTGTTCTATGGTATAGCACCTTATTTAGCTTACATCCTACATGCGCAAAATAAATATAAACCATTTTCCCACGACCATATGCGAAAGCGACAGTTTCTGTACAATCAAGTGCCCACGAAAGTTGCCAATATCGCACGGCTAGAAAAATTTCCTAACACACATGTGTGTTAGGAAAATAACGTAATAGGTGCCTGGCAAATTAGATGTGATTGGCTGTAGAGCTATGGAGCGTCTGGCAAATTGCATCTGATTGGCTACTTGGTTACGACACGCATTTCTCGAAAAATCAAATTGTCAAATTAATTTGACATTATGATTCAAATTGTCAAATTAATTTAATCAAAGTTTTTACAGTTCCGCTTCTGGTTCTTGAGATGTCGCGTCGTGGTCGTGGGAAAAATAGTGTACATAACTCGCTGTTATGTAATATACTATTACAGTAGTAATCAGTTATAATAGCCGTTATCAGTTAGTTATCTCCATCATATGTTTCTTCATTTTGACTATTGTCATCGGTTGAGCTCTCTGTATTTTCAAAACTTGCCTAAAACTAATCGAAATATCTCACTGTGTCATATAATTTTTCAACATATGCCATATCGCCAGTCTTTTCAGCAACAACTTAAATTTTGAGAATCGCCATTGCCAATTAATGAACAATCAAATGAGTCATGTTATTGATTGATTGATCTTATATAAATAGGAAATATTAATGGGAAATATACAAATTTCCCATTATTACGTTCATTTTTATGATGTTTGTTACAATGTTGTTGCCAAAATTTCAAAGTGGCATTCCCGATTATTGTGCTGTTCCATACCTAACAAATATAATGTGTTTAGAATTAGATGACTGGAATGTTATTGGACCAATAGAAAACAGGTATACCTTCCAAGAATGCTCGACCCATTCTTCTTCCAAAATATTGTTGTATTTAACAGCCAAATTATGAGCTTTTTCTAAATATTTAAAACCTTTAGAAGCGTCATTACGTCGCACAATACGATAATAGGCCTTCATGTGGTATAATCTATAAAAACGAAAGTTTTTGGTTAAATCGAAAGTTGGTCTATCCAAGAA
>JAZBGY010001677.1:0-11471 GCA_037414755.1 Lydus trimaculatus
TGCAGCCGAAGCAACAGCGGGTGGAGTCGTTTTGCATTTAATGTGTTTGTGGATGTTCAATAGCAACAAGTGTCAAAATTAAACTGTTTTTTAAATAATAATATGGGTTGTGCAGTTAGTACAACTGGTGATAAGGAGGCATCAGAAAGATCGAAAAAAATTGATAGAGATTTAAGGGCTGATGGGGAACGTGCAGCTAGTGAAGTCAAACTGTTGCTTCTTGGTAATGTTTGATTTATCTTCTTTTTTTTTTTTGTTGACTGAAATTATTTAAATAATTTCAATTATCTTATTAATAAAATTCAATTATTTATAGAATTCTAATAATAAAATTTATTATATTTGAATTATGAATGACTAAATTGTTTGATATGAATGTATTAATCATCATACAGGATTTTAATAATTATCGTAATTGGTTTTGTTGTTTTAAAGGCGCCGGCGAATCCGGAAAAAGTACAATTGTTAAACAAATGAAAATCATCCATGAAACTGGTTATTCACGTGAAGAATGTGAACAATATCGACCAGTTGTTTATAGTAATACTATACAAAGTTTAATGGCAATTATACGTGCTATGGGCCAATTACAAATTGATTTTGCTGATCCAGAACGCACTGTAATTAATAATAAATTTAATTAATCACATCAATTATGTTTTATTTGTTTTTGTTTTGTTTTTTAGAATATAGCTCGACAATTTTTTACATATGCAAGTGCAGCAGAAGAAGGTGAATTAACACCAGAATTAGTAATGCTTATGAAAACATTATGGCAAGATCCTGGTGTACAATTATGTTTTGCACGTTCACGTGAATATCAATTAAATGATTCAGCAGCTTATTATTTAAATGCATTAGATAGAATATCACAACAAAATTATATACCAACACAACAAGATGTATTAAGAACAAGAGTTAAAACAACAGGAATTGTTGAAACACATTTTTCATTTAAAGGATTACATTTTAAGTAATTTGAAAATTTTATTATTTTATAAAAAAAAATAAAAATCTATTATTGAAATTAATTATTTTCAGAATGTTTGATGTTGGTGGTCAAAGATCCGAACGAAAAAAATGGATACATTGTTTTGAAGGTGTTACAGCTATAATATTTTGTGTTGCATTATCAGGTATTTTCTTTTATAATAAAGTTAAGCTATCAACAATTAAGAGACCTCTAAAATCAATTATCTAAATTGAGGTTTATTCACGTGCTTTATCAGATCTTCTCCACTTCATTTTTTTTTCATATAAAACGCATCACCTAGTAAAAGCAAAGCTATTAATTAGGGTGTATTAAATGATCAAAATTTGGAATTAAGGGATTTGATTTTATGCAATCTGGAGTTGAGCTCATCTAGCGGGTTTACCAAATTTCTTAACCTTTAAGCCATCAGTTGTTCGATCGGCTATAAGTCTGGTGATCGTGTAGTTGAGTACAAAATTAGCAATTGAGTACGCTCTAGATTCGTCTAGATATCTTCTCGTGATGTCTGACCTTGCATTATCTTTGTGGAAAATGTCTGTTCGAAGGACTCGAAGGCCAACAATACCGGTTCAAGGATATTTTCGATGTATCAATGAACATTAAAACAGTCTGGGATAAACACGACATAATTTTGGCCCAAGACATATCACTCTCCACACTATGACTCCCAGTGCATCGCAAAAATCTTGCCGTTCTTCTCTATATCGTCGAACACTCGTCCGGCTATCATTTACTCACAAACAAAATGCCAATTTATCGGAGAAGACAATATCATTCCATTCATGATCCCAAAAGATGAAATTCCAATGGACATTGAGACATTCTGGGATAAACACAATAGATAATTTTGGCCCAAGACATATCACTCTCCACACGATGATTCCCTGGGTTAAAGCTGTGACACAGTGAATCTCAAAAATCTTCCCGTTTGTCTCTATATCGTTGAACACTCGTTAGGCGATCATTTACTCACAAACAGAATGCCAATTTATCGGAGAAGATTGATGATCCCAAAAGATGATGAAATTTTAATGGATAAACAGAAGAGATAACTTTGGCCCAAGACATATCGCCTTCTACACTATGACTTTCAGGGTTAAAGCTGTGTCACAGTGAACTGCAAAAATCTTGACGGCTTAGTTTCTTTTATCGAAATCTTATTCGTTTTATCCAACATAGTTTAGAATTTGGCAAAATTTCAAAGTCGTAACGTAAATGGTGTATTTCATATCAAACAACGAATGCAATTGACACGTGGTTCAATGAACATTTTACATGACACAGCTGTCTCATCCTCTAGACAAACAATACATTCCACTTGGTTTTTATGTAATCTTCTGTCGTATAAATTGAATCTAGAAAGTACAAGAAACGTGTACACAAACCAGAAAATAATTCAATTAACCTTACAAGGAACGGGACACAACTGCCCCTCTCTGATTTTGATAAAACTTTGCATACAGCTAGAGCATTAAAAAATAAAGGATACATTTTTTTTTTAGCTGCCCATAATAAGGGGGTGAAATTCATATATTTTTATTTTCACCCTGTATCACACAATCTCTTATATTTCCATTTTCTCGAATATATTTTATCATCAAAATCAACATTTTGGCTTTCGGTTAGCCTCTAGTTACGAAAATACTGCTAATCATGCGTCTTGTGCATTATTACATATTGGGGGTTGTACCATTTAAAACGGGGATGAATCGAAAAAATCCAAAAACAGATAACTTTAGTTTTTCAATGAGGTTTATAAATCTGTAAAGAACAACTTGAATTTCCAAAAAATATTACCAGGGGAGACAAAAAAGTACTAACCCCCACATGTTTTTCAACTCCCGCAAGATAGAAGGGTGTTGTTTGCTAGGTGGTATTATAGTACTAACTGTGCAGAATATTTTAGTGTTTGATTGAATTCGATATCTTGCTTAGTTCTCGAGATAGAGAGAAAAACCTGTTTTTGGGGGGTAACTTCAAGGGCCAATTTCACCCTCTTAATGTGAATATGGGCAGCTAAAAAAAAATATGTATTCTCTATTTTTTGATGCTCTACCCGTATGCAAAGTTCTATCAAAATTGGAGAGGGACAGTTGTGTCCCTTTCCTTGTTAGTCAACTACAGTTCATATTTTAAAAAAAAATAAAACGCATCTTAAAAAAGATAAACTGGAAAATAAAAGAATAACTTGAGAATCTGTTTAATCAGAAAAAAAAAGTAGAACGATAATATGCCATAAGTAATTAAATCTCATCGAAAATGATCCAAACAGTGTAAATTGATGTCATTTAAAGTTAAAACCGTATAAATCTTGCTGTAATTGAATACAATTCTTGACGCTTTTTGAAATTATCTCTAGAGACTTTGTTGTATGTATAAACATGTATTTATAAATATAATAATCTGTGTTCTCTAGTGGGGATTCGTTATAACCGGTTTTTGTTGTATAATAGTTGTAATAATAATTGTTTTTTTTCTTCTTTCTTTTAGGGTATGATTTGGTATTAGCTGAAGATGAGGAAATGAATCGTATGGTTGAATCAATGAAATTATTTGATTCAATTTGTAATAGTAAATGGTTTGTTTCAACATCGATAATATTGTTTTTAAATAAAAAAGATTTATTTGAAGAGAAAATCTGTCGTAGTCCATTAACAATATGTTTCCCAGAATATACAGGTCCAAATACATATGAAGATGCATCAGCATATATACGTATGAAATTTGAAAATTTAAATAAACGAAAAGACCAAAAAGAAATTTATACACATTTTACATGTGCCACAGATACAAATAATATACAATTTGTATTTGATGCTGTTACAGATGTTATTATAAAAAATAATTTAAAAGATTGTGGCCTTCTTATGTAATTTAATTATTTAAAAACAATAATAATAATAATAATAGCATTTAATGCGAGCATTTTTATGTAATGTTGAATAATGAATGAAAAATTGTTGGAATTTTGCGCAAATTTTTTACCGTCAAATTATGTTTGTTTTCGTTGTTTTTGATCTCTTTAATTCTAATAAAAAATTAAAATAGAAATTTCAGTATTAAAAAAATTGCGCAAAATCGATGAATTTGCCTAAAAAGAAAAAAAATGTGTTAATTATTAAGAGATATCTATTTATTCTCAACGTTTATAGTTTTTTTATGCAATATTTTTTATATACATATATATATTAATATATTTTACATTAATTAATCGCCGAATATTTGGCACCGTTTCGGATATTACTGCCAGTAAAAGAACAATAATTGTCAATTTTTTTTGAATAATGTAGTCTCTCTATTTTTGATATACCATCGTTTATGTTCATGCCATATTGTATAAAGTAAGATATTTTTCTTTAATAGAAGTATTCAAATAGCATTCCTCGTATATTTTTGACAATATAACTCGAATTATACGAATTATTTATTAGTTGGCAACAAGTACATTATTTTGAATTATTGAAAGGTCCACAACATTAAAGACTATTTTTTATATATATTTTTATATTTCGAAAATCAATTGTAACTAATTGTCTAAGGTATTCACACGATTTTTACAATTGAAATTGTGTAAATTTCTATTCGCTTAATATTGGATGATTTTGTAAAAATAAATAATTAATAAAAACACATAAACTAATCAATAACTTCATAATACTTTTATTATTTAACTTTTCATCAAATTAATTATACAACACGAACAATTTACCTAATATATGTACAGTCTTTTAGTCAACATTTAAGAATAATCAAATTTAGAAATCACTATCGATCACATATTTTTGACTTATACATATATTCCTTTAAAAACAAAAGAACACAGAACAAATTACAGAGAGGTAGTTAACCAAAGAAACAAACAAACAAATAAGAAATAATTAATGAAATTTTTTAAAATTATTCATCATTGAAATCTTCATCGGCCATTATTAAATTAAAAAATTCATCAATACTGAAATTTTCAATATTACCACCACCACGTACACCACTACTAGTAGATGGTTGATCATCAATATTTAATGATGTTGGTGATGGTGGTGGTGGTTGTTTACTATCATCATCAAAATCATCATTATTTAATTCTTCTAAATCTTCCATTAGTTTTTTTGCATCTTCATCAATCTTTTTATCATCAACTTTATTTTGTTGTTCAATTTTCTTTTTATCAATTAATCCGGTTATATTGGCCAAACGAATAATTGTGGCTTTCTCCTAAATTAATTGAAAAATAATAAATGAATTTCAAAAAAAAAAAAATTAACATACAAAATAATCCATTGTTGCTACATGTGTTTGAAGTGTATAATGTTCTGAATGTTGCCAATTTTTAGCTTCACGAGTTGTTTCATCTAATGGTGGTTCAGTTATACATGAATCTAAACGTGGATCAGGTGTACCATTGAGTATTTTATAGAATATTTGTATGTATTTAACGCACGGTTTTAATTGTTTCCAAGTTAAACCTTAAATTAATTTAAATTGGATATAATTCGATAATAATAATTGTTTGAAAATAATTACCAGAAACAGATAGAGCAGCTCTTCTACCATATATATAATACATGGCAGCTGCTGCAATAACACTATAACTATAACTTAAGAATGCCGGATCTAAACTTAATAGATCCATAACTTGTGAAGCTTTAATAAATTTAAATGCTGAATATTTCGGATAAACAAAATCACGATTTAGATATAATTTAGATTGAATTAATTCACTGGCTTTGGTATGTAATTGCATATATAGATTTAACCAATCACTTGGTGTAGTTATTGTAACCTCCCATCCTAAACTCTAATAACAAATTTACAATTATTATTGTAAAAATCAAAATAAAAATTCAATTTACATTTAAAAGTAGAATTTCACATGAAACAATATCTTGTGCCCTACAAGCACCATCACAAACATAAGAAAATTCAGATAAACTTGGTGGATAGATTTCTTCAAGTTTTGCAGCAATATATAAACATGTAACACCAACTAATTGTAACATACTTTTTGGTATATCTGGACGTATTGATAAGAAACGATCAAAATAATCAACACCTAAATAATATGTAACACGTCTTAAATGATATACTTCAGCAACTTCCATTAACCAATCAAGTAATATTGCTCGCATACGTGGTGTTACTGATTTAAAATCAATAAATAATCTTGGATTACGTAATTTATTAGCTGCATCTTCTTTATTCACCATAAAATTCCATACTTCAACACAATCACTATGTTTTAATAAAATTTTTGGTACATAACGTGATGCTGAACTAAATTCAACATCTGAATTTACATTGAATTCATTCATCTCATCTAATTTGTCACTTTTATGGGAATGAGGGGTTTTATGATCTTTTTCTGATAAAGGGGTTACTGGATTCTAAGAAATAACAACAAAAAAAAAATTATTAGAATCAAACTATTTCGATTAACACAATAAACATACTTTATCACAACTTTTACTATCAGTCTTTTTTAATTCGGTTTCAGATTTTGTCCAAGAATATCTCATATTCTCACGAGCCTGACGTTTTGTTGCTTCACCAAATTCAAAACCGGACAAAAAACGTTTCTCATGAATTTTAAGCAATTCAGGGAATGGCAATGAATTCGGATTGAAATTTTTGAAATAATTTTTATTTATTTCATTTGAATCTAGATTTAATCCAGTTGAATTTAATGGTTGAACACTAAAATTAATATTTTGAGTTTTTTTCATAAATATAAATAAAATCAGTATACCTTTCGGTATTATGGGCAGTGTTGTCAAAATTTACACCTTCTATTGGATTGTCATTTAAATTTTCATTAGAGCATGTGTTGCTAAAATAGAAATAAACACAATAAGTTGTAAAAGTTAACTGATAAAACAATCTTGTTGTTGCATAATTTAAATGGTTTGTTTACAATCATTTTTAACGATTCAATTTATGCAGTATTTATCAAATGGCCTTGATCTATAATCTTCAAATTCAAAAAAAAAACAATTACACTATTTACCTTAAGTAAATGTTCTCAAATTTGCTGATTTTGAGAAAATTAATTAAAAAAAAAACAAACATAATCAAAACTACTTACTGTTTATAGGCAAGATCATGCTGATTGATGTTGTTAGTTTGATCATAACTGGAATTATTGAAATTTTTATTAAATCATCATAATACAGTAAAATAGTGAAAATTTTAAATACCTTGTGGTAGGTTTATTTTCAAATTCTTGATCACTATCTGTTGAACTCATGATGACAAGACAATTATTAATGCTAGAAAATTAATTAAGAGCCTGATCAGTACAAATCACATCATTAATTTTAACATTTACTAGTCCTTCGATACTACATTTAATTGATTTTGTTGTGAAAACCTAAGAAAATTAACAGAAAAAGTCGAAAAATCATCATTAATTTGACATTTACAATTTTGGCGGCAATTGAACATTTCTCAGACATTATATGTGGCAAAATAATTGGATTTTTATCAATTTATCAATTAATTATAAATTAAATAACATTAGATTTCATTATATGAACAAAAAATATTGTTAAATTATTATTAAAAGGGGTAGAAATCCCATAATTCTAATACTGATTTGAGGTTATATATATCATCAAGATATTTAGATGATAAAACAAAAATTTTCAAATAAAATTACTATTTTTTTTTGGATAAATTAAATAAATTATAATATAACGAATTGATTTATGTGAAATTTTCTATAGGTTTAATTCATTATAACAGAAAAAATCATGATTATAAAAAAAATGCCGGGAAAAACCACCCAATGGAACTTCTATTACCTTTACTATCAAAAATTGAAGAAAAAAAAACTCCACAATCAATATTGATAATATTGTTATTAAAGCACTTTTGTTAAACAATAATATAATATAATAAATAAAAAAAATAAATAAAATAAAATAAAATTTAAAAGGAAAATTTAAATGCCAACAACTAAATGACGAACCCTGTTGCTAACTGATATAAAAACATACTGTTATTCGTCATATTGGCGCGCTACGCTTGCGTAATACAGACTAAAGTAATGGCAACTGCTTTACCGATAAACAAAAGTCCCTAGATGTATCGGACGTCCCTTTAAAAACTATCGCCTTATAAAATATATTACATAACAAGTCAGCACTATTTTTCCCGCGATTAGAGATGGCTATAGGCTTTAGTTTTTAACTTTTTTAAACAAGTATAAACCAGTATAAACTTTGATATAATAAATCAAAATGTCCAATTAATTTGTCAATTTGATTTTTCTATAAATGCATACTGCAACCAATTAGCCAATCACGCGTAATTTGCCAGACATCCCTATAGCTCTACAGCCAATCGCATCTAATTTGCCAGACGCCACTAGAGCTCTACAGCCAATCGCATATGATTTGCCAGATGCCCCTATGCTCTACAGCCAATCGTATCTAATTTGCCAGACACCTATTACGATATTTTCCTGTATTAGGAAATTTTGCTATTCCTGCAATATTGACAACTTTCATGAATACTTGATGTACGAGTACAAAAGTAGTACATTTCGAAACTATGGTAAATAGTAGCAACCTTCAGTGCCGTAACTTGATAGAGGTCAGATAGTAGCAGCAAAAACTGGTAGAGTCCCACGTGAGCTACGTGACCACAAAAAAAAGCATCTACATAATCTCTAATTGAGCAAAACGTAATTAATGCAATTTAACGATGATTTTGCGAACATAATGTTATAAACAATATAGGTATTATTTGTCGACTATAGCACGAACAGAGATTGTATTGAAACTCCACAATTTTTTTGTAGTTGTAATAATGCATTTAAAAAAATATTTACCTTATTTTGCAGTAAGATAAACAATAATCTTTTGCTTATTTTTGATACTCAAATTATGAAAATTATTCCAAAAATTAAAATAATCAACCAAGATGTTGTTTAACTTAAAATTTATTGAGAAAAATGAGACGCTAAGCTTCTGCGCAGTAATTTTCACTCTTAGACGGTAATATTGATTCCTGTATAACCGACAAATATGTTCCATATGTGCAGTTCGATAAAATTATAATAGGTGGCAGCACTCAATTTTCGTTAAGAATTTTCACAACACTATGTTCAGTATGCTGCATCTAACTATGTTTTATCTTTGTTTAACTAATGTTTAGAAAAAAGATAGCAAGATTTATGTAACATGAGTATTTATAACTGACCAGAAGATAATCAATTGAATAAATAATTGCAATAATTGATTATTTGCGATTTAAAAGCGACTTAAACTAGTATTTCTTATGAAAGGTTACCCTTTCGATCAATTTTATAAGAGCTGGTTGAGTACCCCATGAGCCATGTGACCACAAGAAAAGAATCCACATGATCTCTCATTGAGTAAAAGTTGATTAATACCATTTAACGATGATTTTGCGAACATAATATTGTAAATAATAGGTGTTATTTGTCGACTATAGGATGAACACAAATTGCATTGAAACTTCACGATTTGAAATCAAATCAAAGATTTTTTTCTAGGTAAAATAATGAATCTTAATAAATATTTACCTTATTTTGCAGTAATCAAATCATGAAAATTACTCCAAAAATTAAAATAATCAACTAATATGTTGTTTAACTTAAATTTTATTAAAAAAATGAGACGCTAAGCTTCTGCGCAGTGATTTTCACTCTTAGACGGTAATATTGATACCTGTATAATCGACAAATATGGTTGATTTGTACAATTTGAGGAAATTATAATAGGAATTTTACAACACCATGTTCAGTATGCCGCATCTAACGATTATTTGTCTTTGTTTAGCTAATGTTTAGAAAAAAGATAGGAACGTTTATGTAACATCGAGTAATTATAACTGGCTATAAAATAATCAATCGAATAAATAATTGCAATAATTGATTATTTACGATTGAAAAGCCCAGTATTTGTAATCTAAATGTTACCCCTTTGATCAACTTTAAAAGAGCTGGTCGAGTATCACGTGAATTACGTGATCGGATCGCAACATAGTCACAAAAAAAATGCCTATAAAATTCGTTATTAACATAAATTGCATTGCAAGTCTTCGATTTGAAAGATTATCAAATATTTTCTTGTAGTGGTAGCAATTAATTTTAAAAATACATTACCTTATTTGCAATAATATTTAATTGCGTAATTTCAGTATTCAAATGGTGAAATTTATATTAAAAATTGCAACAACTTCAGTTTCAACTCGAATTTAACCGAAAAATGACGACACATACATGCGTAGTAGTTTTTGTTGTCGGTCGGTAATATTAATTGCCGTATAATCAACAGGTTTTTTAGTTTGTTGAAATTCTACTAGATGGCAGCACCATATAATGTTACAATTTTCCATAAGACTATGTTCAATATCTCACATCCAACTATTGTTTATCTTTTTTTAACTGATGATTAGAAGAAAGATGGTGACATTTACGTAACGTTTGGTGTTGTAACAGACGTGAAGTTCGTGAAAATTTGGGAGGTGTGATACGTTATTTGTCGTACGTTAGTTGAACTTTGATTTTTAACTCAATTTATTGATAAATCATATCAAAAATTTTCATGTTTTGAAAGTGAAATCATTTAAATTTAATAGTCTTATTATCAGTGATTATAAAATCGTACAATGGCCACTAGTACTAGATTGTTGTCCCGCATAATTTGTAAGTAAAATTACATAATCTAAATTGATTTTGAATATTTTAATATTAGGGGAAAGTACAATTAAATCTTCATATTTAAGATTGTGTGACACAATCTATTTTTTTTGTAATTTGATCATTGTTGGTAGCGGTCAAAGTTCTATTTTAGTTTTTCAAGTCTAACAGGCGACTATACACATTTTTTTTTTTGTTGGTTATAGTTGATGGACTCAAAGTTGGCCAGACAATTAGATATAATAGTTATGAAGCGACCCGTATGAACTTGAAATTAACTGCCAATACAAAAGTGATTTGCCAAGGTTTCACCGGAAAACAGGGCACCTTCCATAGTAAGCAAGCATTAGAATATGGTACGAAAGTGGTTGGTGGTGTATCACCCGGTAAAGGTGGTAAAACCCACTTAGATCTACCTGTATTCAATACAGTAAAAGAGGTATATAACGTTAATTTTAACAGAATTGTCGATTTTTAATTGAATATCGTTCAAAATAGGCTAGAGATGCAACTGGGGCTGATGCTACAGTGATTTATGTACCACCACCAGGAGCTGCTGCTGCCATATTAGAAGCAATGGACGCTGAAATACCATTAATAGTTTGTATAACTGAAGGCATTCCTCAACAAGATATGGTTAAAGTTAAACATAGACTTTTACGTCAAAATAAGTCCCGTTTAGTTGGTCCGAATTGTCCGGGAATTATTGCCCCAGAACAAGTATTTATTATCGTATAATCTAGTTGAACAATATCTTATTCTATATTTGTAACAGTGTAAAATTGGAATTATGCCGGGCCATATCCACCAGAA
>JAZBGY010001678.1:0-18241 GCA_037414755.1 Lydus trimaculatus
GAGTTTAATTAAACATATGAGTTCCTTCCAAAAACTGAATTTCGTTGATCATATAAGAAGGAAAGAAAGATTCAAACCGATTGTTTAATTCGGCAATAAAATCCTATTGTATGCCAGTAGTGCATTTAGTGCTATTTAATTGCAATCAATGTTTATCACTACCATTTCAATTTTTGTTCTGTTAATATCTTATCCAACAGATTAGTGTTGGTTGAATTTGATTGTCAGTCTTTTGTCACTTCCACCGCTTAAAAGATGAGTCTATCACTTCTAATTATCAGTTTTTTCAAGTTTTTAAGCACATACAACCTTAAACAAAAGCAGTTCTAACACTTTCTACACTTTCTATACACACTTTAAACATTCGACTATAAGACAATAAAATGTTTGCCATATTTTATTATTCCATATACCTACACAAGGAACTTCACAAACATTCTGTCTCTATAGGGAAACTCGTGAAAGCAATATTTCTAACAATAAGAATATTTATGCATAAAATAGTTCTAATATACAGTGGCGTAGTCAGCATATGAGGGTAGTAACATTCAGTTTACAAAGTTAACAAAAAAAAAACGCTAGATAATCAGTGACGAACTTATCTATAGAATTTTACTCTTTTCATGATTGAATTTTGTCCTTCTGCAAAGTAGAATGACTTTACAGAGCTTTACTGAAGTTACCTTCTTACAATTAGAATTAGAATTAGAAAAAAAAAACAATTCAAAATTTAAATTAAACAGAAACTTATTTGTGTTTATGTTTCGGTTATAACTAGGTGATTTGTAATTTATAATACCTTAGCTTGCCGCCCTTGAATAATTTCTAGGGTCGACATTGTAGAAAATGGAACAAGAGCCTTTTTAATTGAAAGGTTAAAAAAAAACATACGCATGTTTAATGTAGTGTTTCCGAAGACTAAAAATAGAATATTAGATAATATTAAAATAAGAGGGGCGCCATATAAGAAGTCTGGGGATGACAATTTCGCTTCTATCTGTCGACGCCGCTGCTAAGATATATTTTTGATTATATATTTATTGAAAAGCGAATATCCCTAGGAAGTTTGTAAAGGTGTACTTAAAACCGAAATAACAATAACGAATTAATATCGATTCAAACAAATAATGACCAACGTTAACAATAAGAATAATCTCATTTCAAGTACTCAGTCGTACGTCGTGATTTCTTATATTTATTATCCACGTAACTCTATGTACGGAGTCCGGTAAACCCAATAGCATAAAAAAAAAGGTAATAAACCACTTTGGCATGCATTTTACGATGAATATGTCTGTTTTACGCTACTTGTCTCGTAGATTACGCATTATTTTTGAACTCACAATACAATCAAAGTAACAAACCAGATTTCTTTGTATGCATAACCTACATGTCGATAAATTCTCTGATTTTCAGTTTGAAACTTTTTGGTCTAAAAACCAATAACTTCAACTGTAATAATGACAATAACAATAATAACCGTCACATGCCATATTTTAAGTCAGGATATACCTATAATCACTTTGTTTTGTGCTTCGCTAAGGTGGGTCCACATTAAACAAAATACATTCTGATATATTATATATTTCGTATTGTTTCACTATCTTATCAACCAAAAAGTAACAAAACTGGTTTACATGAAATTCCATTGTACCAACTCGATGTCTAGATGTTATGCTATGCTGTGTATTAAATGAAAATCCGTGGGCATTATTTCTTATGTTTCAAAGTAAAACAAATTCAATAAAAATAAAGTCAACAGTAGTAAATGCGAACATTAAAGGGTTTTTTTTGGTGGTTCTTATTGTTAATGATTTTGTTGTTGTTGTTGTTGTTGTAAAATAAGGAGCAGTGCTGAAAAACCTTCATAAGTGAACGTTGACAGTGAAACGTGTTATTGATTGTAGCATCCTAAACAGATTGCTCCATCTATTATTAAATGCCCTTCCCTTTCTCTTCATACCCCACCCGACCTACAATTTCTATAGCCGCCACTTCTGGTGGATCGTACACGGGCGCGTAAATCTCAGGAGGCGTTTCTTATCAGTTGTACGACGTATCCGCCCTCTGCTACCAACCAATCGTCATCAACAATACACACATACACATGCATACTCACACATATAACTATACCGTTTATAATCGACAAATACACAGCCAAACTCAACATTTAGGATCGATTTTCCAAGGCAAAAGAGGTGAAAGAGATAGGTACACTTATTTATTTGCAAAACTGGTCGACTACATGATTATTAATATTATTATTATATCATTCTTATCATTATAAAAGACATTTGTGGTTGTTATAAATTGAACAAAGGAGTATGTCCAAAAATTAAACTCATAAAGATGAAGACGATTGTAGAAGATCGACAAACTCAATGACTCTGATTCAAACTCGTTTTTTAACCTTGATGTTTCTTTGTTAAATCACATGTTGAAGATAATAACAATAAATTCTATATGAAACAAAACAAACCATCTTTCAAACAATATAAGAATATTATTATTCTGTCAATTTAAACAATTTTGTTTCTGTAAATGTCTAACATAGCTCAGTATTATATACAGGATGGCCGAAAACTGGGTTACGGCGCCATGCAAGGTATCCCAATGGTCGCCTCATCACCTGTCCGTCATGACTCACCAATCGGTGTACATCCATTAGAAGTTCAAGCTTATCAACCACCATGGAAAGCTCTATCCGATTTTGCATTACACTCCGATTTAGAACAGTCACATCAGCCCGCCTTCCAGCAACTTGTCAGCCAGGTATTTGACTAAATTTTATATAATTCCAATAATTGATTTATTTTATGTTTTTAATTTTCAAAAAAAAATGAAAAATAGATGCACGGTTACGATCTACCGCCTCCATCAATGGGTCCAACAACCGGTCCTCCATCAGGAATGCTACCATCATCAGCACCACCATCTGATGTTATGACCCATCCAGATAGTACTGACAGTTATGTTACCTACCTCGAAAGTGATGATAGTCTACCAGCCAGTCCCTAACGTTCTAATAACTAGCCACCAACACTATTATCATTTTCGTCGCCGTTGTGGTCATTGAAACAGCCACCCCTAAACATGATTCCGTTATCCTCCCTCACATCGGTCCTCTTTCATCTTTACAACCAACCTAGAGCTTTAGAGCGACTGTGCGGATTGCCGTAGTCATGGCAACATTATTACAGTAGCCGCCACCACCACCACCCCCACTCCAGAACCATCATCAATAGAACAAACGGATAAAACAAAGAAAATACACAAAACTCGTAAAAGCAAAAGATCAAAAACATATCGCAGGATTTTAAATATTTCTTAAAAAGACATACCTACATTTCCCTTCACACTTTTTGACTTCTTATAATAGTAATGTTTAGAAAAAAAAAAGTACTATTATAAAGAATGTGGACTTAATTTTGTTGTATTTGTTATTTATGCTACATTAATTCTGTCATTACCTATCTTATTGTCGGGGTGAGCATAACATAGATCAATTCTTTTTGTTTAATTTTTAAATTACTAACCCTGTAACATAATGTAATTTACTTAATTAATTGTACAATTTGTTATTTAAAAAAGAGTTTTTTAAGCTGAAAAAAAAGAAAGGATTTAACATGTCTCTAATTTGTAGATGTTATTAATTTTAGATCTATTTACTACTGTGCATTCGAGTATATTGATATTTTTACAAAGCTCTGTGGCACTTAATTTATTGCAATCGATTTGTATTTAAAAATTACAAGAAAACAAACTGTATTTGATAATAAAACAAAACAAGTTACGTGTAAATAATGTTATATGACAGATTCATTTGTAAATAAATATAAAGAAACAGACAATTTCGCTATTTTTCATTTTATTCTTTCTACCCCGTATAACATAATCAAAGAACCAACAATTTTTAAAATTGAAGATTAAATTGTTGGTAGTGCCATCTGTTATTCTTCGTAGTTACTCTATTCTAGTGAGAGCGTGCTTTAATAGTTACTTATTGTCTAGTGATTTTCGTTAGATAATTGAGAACACTGTTAAATACACCTGTCAATTTTTGACAGTTGAGGTTATGGAGTTCTTTTTGTTTGTTGTTGGTTGTTGTTTAGATACAAAGAATGGCTGAATCCGATTCAATTAAAGAAGGATTTTTATGTCCAATTTGCCACAAAGATTTACGTTCACCGAACAGTCTTATAGCGCATTTTCAAGATCTACATTCCGAAGAACAAGATATATTAAAGTCGATTAAAGGTTAGGTTCAAACTGATTTCACAAATTACAGGTTTTCTTTTGTTGGTTTTCTAAACCAAAACTACCAAAAGAATCATTTTATCTTTTCAGATTTTTATGGTAAAGCTAAAAAGAAAATTCTAAAATTAGATGATCAAGATTTGGAAGTATTTAAGAATGAATTAACACTTGATAAATATTGTTTAGAATATAGTGAACCACAAGAACCTGGACAATATCGTTCACATACTGATTATTTTAAAGCTGTTCGTCGTGAACGACTCGATCATCGTACAGCTGAAACAAATAAATTGATAATACGTTTAGATCGTTTATTGAGAACGTATGGTTCTGATAGAAAACAACAAGAACAAGAATTAGTGCCATGGATAGATGGAACAACTGTAACTAGATGTCCATCGTGTGCTGCTAGTTTTAATTTAACTAGACGACAACATCATTGTAGATTATGTGGAATAATTATGTGTAATTCATGTTCATACTTTTTACCATACGAAGTAGCACAAACTATTGTCGCTCCAATCCATACACTTGATGTTAACGCCAGAGAACAAACTATAAAAGAAAATGATTCATTAAGAATCTGTAATCATTGTTTAGATATGTTGGAATGTAGAAGAAGAGTTCAAATTGAGCAAATGATTCAACCGATAATCTGTCAATTATATTCGCATTTACAAAAACTTAAATCACAAATACAAGATTCCGTTGATTTATATTTAAAGATGTATAATTCACTATCAGCTGGTGAGACAACATTCCAATTACAAGATACACAATCATTACGTGCAACAATAGCTAAACAAGCTGAAACCATTGATATTTTAAGTAAAAAAATCGCCTCATTACCTGTAGATGAAACAACACCAAAAGTTGGTACATTACAAAACAGTATACGGCGTGCTACATCGAATTATATAAAAGAATATCTATTAACATTACCAATACCACCAACAATACAAGAATTGGAAAAATTAAAACATGAACGTACCTTACGTAATACAGAATATGAAGAACATTTCCGACCAAAACAACGTAATGTGAAAAAAGTGATTGTAACCACTGGTTGGTCACCAGCAAATGTTTCTAATGATAAACCAGATGATGATGATGGTGAAATTATTGATCCATTAATTGAACAAATGAATATTGTTAGAAATTATATTGAACAAGCGAAGAGTGCACAACGGTATGAAGAGGTAGTTTCTTTACGGGAGAATTTGAAGATGTTGAAAGAAACATATAGGCAGCAACAACAGCAACAATTACAACATGATTCTTAAAAATCCTTTTGTTTTGATTTTTTATAAAAAAATTACATATTCGATATAATCTTTCACTAGTCAATCTATGCTATATTTCTGATTGTTATATGATTATTAAAGTGTATTATAAAAAAAAAACAGGTTAATAGAGTACTTTTGTACAGAAAATTGAGTAATTGCATAAGTTTCATTGTAACAATGCGAGACCTGCAAATAGGACGACATACGCGAAAAGTCTGTCGTCAGGGTCTATGCTTGCATTAAAAAATCCTATCCAAATCATTCTAGTTGCTCGAAAACGAATTTAAAATTTTTTATTTTCTATAAGTTTGTTGAAAATAGAATGTTGGTTCCTGGCATGGCCACAGTAAGTATATTGTCTAATTGTAAGTACTACGATTGAATCGTGTATAGAGAAATGTTGAAGTTTTTTTACTAGAAATCGGTGGTCAGAAAAGTTTTACTGTTTGTGTACTAATTTGTATTAAATTTTTGCCAACCTAGACCTGAAATAGTGTGTTTTTGAACGTTGTAGTAATCTAGAAAAGTAGTAATGCAGGCGAAGGTACAAAAGGCTAAACACAGAGATATATTTTACGACAATCGTCATGTGTTTCTAGCTAATGTTTGAAGATCTGTTTGCATAAAAACACTATAATTGCTTTTTAGTTTCATAGATACATTAACAAGAAACAGGAAGGTAGTGTTAAAACAAAATACGTTTTCAATCAGCCAAAGGATACATCGTTAATTAAGAAAAAACTTACAAGACTTCTGTAGGAAAGTAAAAAGTGTTCAGTCATGTATGAAGTCATATAGTGGTAGTCAACTGAAAAAGCAGAAATACCTACATCTTTAGAAAACCCGTCTGTTACTGTTAAAGAACCTAGAATCACTTCGTAGTCTTTTGAGAGTCACTGCACATGCAACAAGTAGAGTTCCCGTACAAGAGTTAACCACTTAGTGACTAGTACGTCAAGAGACCGGCAACTTTAGTCAATTGTAAGATTAATTTGGGTACTTGATGAAACATTTAATATTAAATTTATTCAAATGGTAGAGAAATATCGATATTTATACAATTACAAACTATCCCAGTACTCCAAGAAGGACATAGAAACAGCATGGAATAACGTTATTTTTGGCTCAACAGTTTTTGCAAGTTAAGCTCATCCCATAGAACAAAGAAAATTAGGATCTGTTTGCTGGAAATCTACAATTGTTGTTGTTTTTTTTATGTACTCGTGCACCCAATCCAGAATTCTCTCCTTTGACATTTACACTGCGATGATAATAATAGTAATTATTAAGCGTTATCCTTATCGCTTGATATTTTTGCATTATATTGAAATATTGAGTATCCAACTACTTGGATGACTTAAATATGTGAATAATGAAGAATAACTGATGAACAGATTTCGGTATCAATCAAAACAAAAACCGTGTGCTAATGACTTTAAAAAATCAGAAATAAATTCTTTATAGATAGACTTACACGCTCGTGTATTATTCCAATAATTGTCTACTTACTGTTATTGTTTTTTCAAGATTTACTTTCCAACTTTTTAAACATACAACAATCTATAATCCTAGACGGCTATGAGATACAACGCTATTTATAAAACAAAACAATCATATCACCTCTGAATCGTTTCAAAGACAACTATCTAATTGAAGTTTGTCCAAAATCCGTGAGAAAAATGAGCGTACAGGTGCTTGAAAAGAACGTAATTTCACAATTACGAAGTTGTTGTAATATTAACAGTACATCACAATGTATTACTGAATTGGTAATTCAATTATTTAACATATCAATTTATTATTTTATTTGTATTTGATGAATACATTGTAGGTGCATAATAGTTTAGATGCAAAATCAACAGCAATTGCAATTCGAATAAATTTAACAAATTTCCGTATCCAAATCGTTGATAATGGTAATGGTATAACAAAAACAAATTTAGAATTATTAGGACAACAATATATGACAAATAAATGCCATAATATATCAGATCTGCGACGTTATTTAAAATATTATGGTTATCGTGGTGAAGCATTATGGTCGATTTGTAAATTATCAAAATGTGTTAAAATTACAACACGTGAGAAGAATACAAATGATACATTCATTAAAATCATTGAAAAACATAATAACCGTATAGAAATTGATAAATTTCGTCCTAGTTGTGGTACAACAGTTACAATCGATAATTTTTTATATAATTTACCAGTTAGACAGAAAACAATTAAATTTAACGAATTAGAAATAATTAAGAAACATTTAGAAAATCTAATCATAATCCATCCACAAGTATCATTTTCATTACGTGATGATTCGAATGGTAATCTATTATTGAACAGTTGTACATCATCTTCTATAATTGAGTCTTTCCATAATCTATATCCGGATATTGATAACAATGGTTTCAATTTGATTAAAGTTACTAAAGAACGTACGTCGATTAAAGGTCTTCTACATAAAGATTTCTATGATAAGAAAACAATGCAGTTTATTTATGTTAATAAACGTCCAATTAATTGTTCGAAAATACGAAATTTCGCATGTTCATTATTTAAAAAATATCAAACAACTGTAGATAAACATAGAAATTATCCAATATTCATTATTATGATTAAATTACCATATACTGAAGTTGATTTCCAATTAGAACCATCAAAGACGTCAGTTTTGTTCAAAAATTTCGATTTAATTAAATATTGTTTAGAAAAATTGACTGCAAATTTTTTGGGAAAACACAATTCAGAAAATTTGCAAAAATTCAATTTTGACCATGGTTTAACAAAGGATTATGGTTTATCTCAATTCGCTGGTGCTGTAAAAGCTTGTGGCTCGAAACGAAAATTTGATGATTCTAATGATAATTTATCAATTAAATCAGGAAAAATATTGAAAGAACAAATGGGGCTTGATACGAAAAATTGTGATAAGGAATTGCAGAATAATCTGTTTTTTGATGAAAATGAATTAAATTCACTGCCAGAAATGTGTAATAATGATGATAATAATAATGTTGATGATAATCAGGGGATTGAGAAAATTATTGATAATGGTGAAAATATGCCAAATAATATGACTTTGTTTACGAATTTTCCTGATAATGAGGAGAGAGGTAAGTTGAGAAATTTTCCAAGTACCTTTAAATACTTACATTTTTTCTCAATAAAGTATAATATTAAAAGTAAGCCGCTGACACAGTAGTGTTGAAAAATGTTCGCTTTCCTTACATATTGATAAAGACATGTTTGTAGTAAAAGTGGCGAAAGGGTCATTACTAGGTAGTAGTTTACGCTTTACAACACAGTAATATTATTCAAGTTTTTCGGCATATTTGTACAATTTGGTATCACAAACAATTCCCCTTAACAGGCGGCAAGTTGCTCTATTCTTATCAGTTTTATAGTTTAAAATCTAACTCGGCCAATTCAAATGAACTCACTATACAGTATGCGGCAGCGAAAAACGTACATAGGAAAGAACATCGACACTACCCGCTCTCTTAGCTTCCATATGCGTTGCAACGAAATAAAGAGTATAACTGGTCAGTCAGAAATGTACGAACATCGGTTGTTGACACCACTCATCCCTCGCTGGGTATTAATAGTTTATCCCTCTTTCATACATGAAAAATGCTTTTCCCTATGTACCTATTTGACTGCCGCATGCTATATGTCAATGGATCTGTCTATACACAACCGTAAATCATCAACAGATTGATCAGTTTGTGTGGCCAAAAGGTCACCAAAAGTCAAACGAAAGAGAAGATAAATTCACAAGATGATCTTTCTTAAAATAATTCCATTAATACGGTTTTTTTAATAAGTTAATGAAATGATTTCAGGCAAAAATTTGATAATGAACATGTTTATAAAATCCACTCAAGTTTATCCTGAAAAACCCAACAACTACACAATACAAAACGACTCAAATTTTGTTTCCAATCTATTTGAAAATGAACAATTGCAATCAAATAAAGTTTCTTTGGGTATTCAAACATCATTCCATAATGAATTAGTTTCAATTGGAATACAGGCAACATCAACAAATTTAGTTTCAATCGGAATACAAGCAATGTCGCCAAATTTAATTACTGATAATGCTCTTGAAAATACACAAACTTTAAAGCAATTGTCAAATGATGTTCCAGTATTTACAACAGAAATGACGAGAAATTTATTTGAATTTACCGATGAAAAATTTGAATCAAGCAATCAACAATGTAATTATTTCAATTTTTCACAAAAATCAATTCCAAATTCTAAAAACAATTTACAAATGGTTACATTTCCTACAATTTCTAAGATTCCTGAAATTGTTTATAATAAAGCTAATCCAGGAAGTATATCTAACAATAATACAATTCTAGATAACGTTCAATTAAGTCCAATTCCAAAATCGCTAAAATCACCATATTTTCGTAGTGTTAAAAGTGTGAATGATAACGAGATTAAACATAAAATTTATGATAAATGTAACTTCTCACGTTCGAAATCAGATAATTGTGAAAATTATCACAATGTTATCTTGAATCAATCAAAAGAATGTCTAAATGACACTGTAACAAGTAAATATTTTTTACCACAAGAGATTGTAAACAATAAAAATTCTCAAATTTTGAATGAAAGTGAGCATAAGTTGTTTTTTGAAACAATTGATCCGTTTTTGGAATACAATAAAGAAGATGCCGATTATCAACAACCAATTGATATCAATGTTTGGACAAAAGAAATCAATAATTTTGGTACAACAGTGTACATTAATAAAGCTACAGGTTTATTAAAATTACACAAAAAAAAAAAACGTACCCATTGATGATTTTCATTTTGAATATAGGTGCAGTTAGTTTATTCAGCCCTAAATCTGATCAAATTTACCAAATGACAAAACGAATAGAATGTGTTCCCAAAGGTTTATCTCCCATTTTAAAAGATATTGGTCCCATTGATAATATGACACCTAATTCTAAACAAAAGCTTCAAAATGCAATGATTGCCGTTTGTGAAACTGAATTATTAACAGTTAAGTGGCAAAAATATTTAAATAATAACAAAGGTATCTTTCTTAATGTTGAATTAAGTAATAATTGAGCAATTGTAATAATAAATATTTGTAGAAATTAAAGAGTTTTTGGCAGAAATATATGCTGAAAAATCGAAATTAATTGAAAATACTATTCCCAATATTCATAAAAGTAAATTGTGTAAGTATGTTGTGAAAACTTTGGAAAGTTTGGATTTCAATAAAGAACTATTTGGAAATTTACAAATTATTGGTCAGTTAGATTACAAATTTATTGTAACTTTAGATAAAACAAAAAATCTGCTGGTTTTATTTGATCAACATGCAGTTCATGAGCGAGTACGACTTGAATTGTTATGGCAAGGTTGTGTTTACGATTTATCAAATTTCTTTGAGAAAATTTCAATTTTACATATTTTTAGGATATAAAAACACTTCAGTGAAAATTCAGCGAAACATCACGTTTTTCTTAACAAAAAATAATGTAGATTTACTAAGAAATCAAAAAGAGGATCTTAAACATCTAGGATTTGGTTTTAATGATTTTTCTGATGGTATCGTCGTAACACAAGTTCCACAATGTCTTTATAATAAATCGTTGAAAGGAGTAGGTTTTCACACGCATTTTTAATCGTTCAAATACAATAAAAGGGTTGTTTTAAGGTTGACTTATCAGAATTAACTGAGCTGCTATTAAAAGAAATTATTGAAAATCTAAGTGCTAATAATGGTATTTTAATCCATATGCCGAAAATTCTTGAAAATATTGTTAATTCAGAAGCTTGTCGAGGTAATAATGCTTTCTAAGAACCTCTGTCTAGATATTTATCTGATAGTATTAGTTAACAATTAAAGAGACTTATAACAATGTTGTTAATATTTTTTAAGATGAGTAAATACGCATAACTAGAAGTAAAATCTAGACTGAGATTTATTAGGAATATCAGTGAAGACCTACAGAATCTCTAAGGTTCCTCGAACACGAAGAGATTCATTCAGAGACTGTAGTCATAAACTATAGTCGGGTACTCAATTCTCGTACATAGGAAGACTCAAAAACGCGTTATATCACTCAATGTGCAAATGCTAAAAAATGTCAAACAATAAAGATAACGTTTTTGTTTTATATTATTATTATCACAGATATAAACGCCGAAAAAGAAGATTTTTGATCCCCCTTCATAGAAAACAGCATCAACTATAGATCTTCTCTAGCAGCTAAAGAACTGCAACAAACAGATGATAATTTTATTCGTTTTATTGGATGAACTAAAAGCTATCTTCAGCCTGTAAATATTGTTAGAGTGAAAACTGCCATGCTGCTTCTATTGAGATAATTTGAAAATCATATAAATATGGGAACAAATTTAAAGCTCATTCATTCATGATAATTAAATAAAAATTGAAACAGCACCAACCAATTTTACAGGCGATGGTCGCTTTGCTATCGGTTGTCAACTAGTCCGTTCATGTACGAGATCCCTATATAATATATGTGTAATGGCTCGAAAAAGACTACAAAGTGATGCAAGTTTCTAAACAGTCCCAAACCAATCTCTTCGTGTATGAGGAGCCTAATTGTACGACTATTCTTAAAACTATTTATTTCAGGAGCTCTCAAGTTTGGTGATCCTCTAACGAAAAATGAATGCAACCAACTTTTACACGATTTATCACAATGTGCTTTACCATTTCAGTGTGCTCATGGACGTCCAACATTAACACCTCTTCTATTTCTTCAAAAACAATTTTCTAGAATGGTAATTATTGATTTGTCTAATTTTAAATTAGGTACTGATTTGATACGAGTCACCCATGTGGCGACACTGTTTACATTTAAAACACCAATGCTTAAACATTTCTGTGATTCTAGTCGGAATGAACGATATTCGTATTCAAATCAGTACACGCCTTTGATAAATACTAAAAAAAACACAATTATTTTTCTAGAAAATTAATAAGCCCAATTTAAAAGTTATTAGTAAGTATTAAGAAACAAAATACACAGGTATTTCTCCAATGTTGAGTTTATTAAAGCACTTGAAATAATCTAAATACTTTCAATCATTCAACCTCAGAAAATAGCATAAATTGAATTAACTAATTGATAATAACAGTAAGAGCCACAATAAGCAATAGAAAAGAGAAACTATATGTCCGTTTAGATTCTTACAATGCGAGTGTCATAGTTGCCACAGCGAGTGTTGCAATCACACGAATAAGTGAAAATACGTCTAATTGTAAGTGAAAGATTCGAGTATAGACGATTTCGTGTTTATGAGATACATACAGCGTTCCCTGATTACAAAAGAGGGAGTCACTTAATATAGGCGAACGCTGATGCCCAACGACCGCTTTCCTTTTAGGTAACTATAACTCGTAACAGCTAAAAAAAAAGCTATAGGTTACGGTAAAAATATGTTATTTAAAATAAAACTTTTGTATCCAGCTAAAATTTTTATACATATGTATGTATGTCTCTACAAAAATATTCTTAATCATTTGTACAATTGGATCAGTCTATCAGCTTCACGATGGCCAGTCTCAATTGCACCGTGTACTGTTGAATAGAAAAAGGGATGAGATGCTTCTCCAGCAAATAAAACAACAGGGCGACCATCAACAATCAAAGGTTTAGCAAGTTGATTTTCAGCTGAATTTTTCCCTTTTGGTGTACTAACAGTTTGATAAGAATAAGTTCCACGAAAATGAGGATTTGAATACCACGAACTCCTATAAAGTTTTTTTCTATTATTGGTTATTTTCCTAAATTAATCATCTAATTTACCTCAACATAGCATCGGGTTTCGGTATTTCATAATATTTGTGACCAAAGAATTTATTCAATATATACACTATACCTTTATTCATCATTTCATTTGGAATTAATTCAATTTCAGGTACCATCTCACCAGTAATCCAAGTGATAAGAACATTTGGATTTTTATCAGCTAGGAAAAATCCAAAAATATCGGTCACCCATCTGTAACCATTCTGCTCAAAAACAATTTCAGAAACGAATATTTTTCAGTAGTAATTAGAATTTTTACCTTAATTGGACCTTCTGGAAACTCATTAGCTGCTGCTAATTTATCTTCTTCAGTCCAAACGCAAAAGAAGCCGGTGAAATTACGGTCATCCCACCATTTTGTTTTAAAATAAATTGGTACTTTCATAACAGCTCCAAATCCAATTTGTTCAATTGCTTTTTGTTTATTTTCCGGCAACATGGGTGAAAATAGTTCTTTATGTGCTCCTTTCAAGACTCCAATTGACGGCGTAAATATTACATGATCACTCTCATATCTACTACTATCAGAACATTCTATTTCTATTGTATTTTTTGTAGTATTTTTCCAAGTTATTCGTGTAACTTCCTTATCTAATAAAATATGTTCATAACATGGTAGTTGTTTGGATGGATTAGGAAATTTTTGCATTAATATGTCCAAAATTGTTTGGTAGCCGAAACCATTCCAGTTCAAATTTTGATCACCTTTACATTCTTTATAATCGTTTATTATGGATGGATCATACCATGAAAATGAGCCTTCTATACTTTGATGTAAATGACGGAAAATATGTTTGAATAATTTTGCATCTTCCAATCTATCAGAATCGTTGCAAAATTTCTCGTAGATAGAATTATTAAATCTAAAGCAAAATTATTTGAAAACAATCATAATATGTAGATAATTTTTGATCCAATCTTACTGTTCAGAATAATAAACTCCAATGTTTTTATCCTGGGGATCTTGGACATCTATGTTAGTATCAGTAAAATACTGCATCATTATTTCGATCATCTCTTCAACAAATTCAGGTTCAAATTGTCGTCCAGTTGATAAATATGCAGCATCAACTAGGTCTGTATGCCTTAAAATATTCAGATCTTTTGCTAAATCATAAACAATATTATTATTCTGGCCATGACACCATTGTGCTCCTAAATCGATATAAGCTTCACCGAAAAATACACTATTGATTCGTCCACCAATACGATTTTCAGCTTCTAAAATTGTTATATTTTCAAAATTATTTTGTAGTAAACGGCTAGCAGCAGCAATTCCTGCTGGGCCTGCACCGATAATCACAACTGAAGGTGAATGCTTTCCAGCAATATTTTCGATCACTGTCACAAATATTATGTATAAGATACCGATGAAAATGAAGTTGTTCATTGTGCCGGTTAAACCTTTAGGTCTATTGAAAAACACAATTAAAAAGCGGTTTTTAACTATAGCTTCGGTTATGTTAGGAACAACGTAATTATAAAGATGCCCTATAACTGACATCAATTTAAATCATTTATGTAATTTCAAAGATTATCGTCTCAATAGTTTAATTGCGTATTTTAAAAATCTTCTGACAATGAGAGTTGTTTATCGACCTTGCTATTGCTTTCCATACTTGACCTCTTGAACAACCAATCGCATAGATGCATATAATTCTAAACACAACTCTGGGTGCCAGGATATTCATTACTGTAATCAGTACTAATCAAATTTGATGTAAATAAACATTAGAATTTAGAAAGTTAACAACAATTGTACCCTTAAGGTCATATTTTTTGTGATAAGCTGTAAATTTTCCTCACTAATTAATTTCTGATATCTATGTTCATTGATTATTTAAACAAACATCCAAATGAAGGCGAACCGTTGCTAATTAGAACAATCTTGGAGATAGCATAGAAAGTTCTAACAATAAGTTGTTACGAGCGAGGTCAAAGTGTACTTTGATCTTTGTATGATACATTACCCATTGGTTCTTCATCAATGTTCTTCATAATCATGACAAAAGTTCCACATCTTTGTAGAATTTTTGTGAATAGGTAGGGGTATGTTGGTTAGAAAAAGGTCTGATTGTGGGTTGTAACAATTACTAGAATTCTTAGACGTCGGAGCCCTTCTTTTCTGTTTATCTCATTCTAACGTATGCAAAACCCTAAGAGTGGGTGGGGCTAGTAGTTTTTCCAATGTTCGCAAAAGTGTTACCAAGCCTGTATAAGATCACTGTATACAGAATGAACGAAGTCTAGATGCGTGTAACCAAAAGAAATATACTTATAATGACGAAGGTAAGTTTAAAACACACATAGCACCTTCGTATCATTATTTTAAATACTATTTCGCATACTGAGCGTGGTAAGTAAACAGAAGCTTTCAATTATTCAAATAATTTTTTTTATACCCGAAAATCCTAACCAAATATAACCATTTTTTATAGGAACATGTTTTTGATTTTTCTTTCCAATTTGCAATAAGTGCATACCATTGGAATGACACTTTGAAAAAAAACAGTAGCAGGTTGTCCCCCTGAATTAAAACTCTATTGATGTAAAGTTTTTTATTAGTGAAATACAAATTACAAAGCTAGTTTGAAAAAATTAATCTGTTAATACCGTTTTGAATTAAATAGAAAAAAGAAAAAAATTAGGGCCATCCTTGCAAAAATGGAATAAACGAAAAAAACTGGTTAAAAGACCTTAATTTTCAATTAGAAAAAAGTTTTTATCATTAATCCCCTTGTTTTTGCTGTTCTTGAGCTTGACTGGGTGTTGGTGGTTCTTTCCCACCCTTCTTTTTCGATCCAGACACAATATCATCAATACGCAATAATAAAATAGCTGTTTCAACAGCAGTTTTATACGTTTGTAATTTTACAGCTAATGGTTCCCATACACCTTTACCAGGTACTTGTTCAACTAATTCACCAGTTTCCCCATCAATGCCCCATGTACAAGGCGTATTAACATCTGTATGATTTGCATGTTTTGCTCTTAATGCTGTCAATGTCTTAATAGTATTTGCACCGCAATTTTGAGTCAACGTCTTTGGAATAATTTCTATATAACACAAATTGAAATTAATTTTATAAATCTACAATACAATCAATAATAATTACCCAAAGCATGTGCTAAAGCTCTGTAAGGACCATGTGTTGCTTTTTGTAGTAAACGTTGAGCTACAGCCATTTCAATAGCACCACCACCTGGTACTAAACGTGGCATCAACATAATGTTTCTAGCAACCTGAAGAGCATCTTGTAGATTACGTTCAGTTTCATTTAGAATGTCTTTACTGGCACCACGCAATAAAATTGTACAAGCCTTAAATTATAACAATTAAACAAATGAACAATAATAATAAGTTTTTTTTTTCTAAAATGGTTAAATTCTCACTTTTGGATTTTTACATTCAGTAATAAAACAGAAATATTCGTCGCCAAGTTTTTTAATTTCAAATAAACCAGCACCAGTTCCAACATCAGATTCATGTAATTCATCAGTTCTATTAACAACATTAGCACCACAAGCACGTGCTACACGATTATTATCAGATTTTCTTAAACGACGTACTGCTGTAATTCCGGCTTTTAATAAGAAATGTTGTGCTATATCGGATACACCTTTTTCAGTAAATACAACATCAGGTTTTAAGGCGATAATATCGTCACATTGACGACGAACGTATTCTTCTTCCAATTCTAACAATTTGGTGAAATCCTGGGGAATAATTTCAAACAATTTATTTTACTTTATTTTTTCTCTGTTTCCACAACACTTACAGTTTCATTAGTTATTTCCACGTTAGCTGGAGACTCGCTTTTCTTGTATTCTAATGAACAATCCAACAGAATTATACGTGGATTCTAAATAACACAAAAAAACCAATTTGTTTTAAACACTTTTTTTTTAATAATTAAGAAAGTTTACCTCGATATATCGTCTCATTTTTGGATGAGTTACATCTTTATTAATCATAACGCCACGTAAAATCTGTGATTCTTCAATAGATCCACCTGGAATCTTTTCAACTTTAGCATAACGTTTAATATCGATTTCAGTACGTCCATTTTCTTCTAACATTACAGTTTGTACAGCATCTAATGCAATATTTACAGCAAGATCTGACCAACGACTAATTAATTTCGTACCAATACAACCTTTAACAACACTAGCTAAAGCTGCTTTATCATTTCTATCAACTGGTACACTTAATGGACCTTCTAATAATGATAACATATCTTCTAACGCTTGTTTGTATTGACGTATAATTATAGTTGGATGCATTTGTTGACTTAAAAATTGTTCAGCTGCTGCTAACATTTCACCAGCTAAAACGATAACGGATGTTGTACCATCGCCGACCTATTAATTATTTAACAATAAAACTGTTATCGTTTCATTTATTTGATAAAAATTAATCGATTACCTCTTCATCTTGAGTTCTGGCAATTTCAATCATACTTTTACCAGCTGGATGTTGGACTGTTATTTCACGTAGAATAGCATTACCATCATTAGTCATAACAATACCGCCCATAGGATCCATTAACATTTTCAACATAGCCTGTGGACCTAAACATGTTCGAATAACGTCGGCAATTTGCTGTAAACAACAATTAATTCCATATAGGTAATACATAATTTAAGTCAAATGTTCTAGAAAAGTAATGTGACATAACCTCAAAGTTACACGCATATTTTTTTTTTAATTAAATACAATAAATCAAAACTGTTACACTATGTTATGTTACGATTTATTTCATCCATCATTCTTTTTATTACAACAAATGTTCAACTTACCTTTCCGGCATTTATATTCTCCAGCTGAACCTTTCGGCCGGATTCACGTTTTGTGTTTTGACCTAAAGACAATTAAATTGTATAAGTTGG
>JAZBGY010001679.1:0-18230 GCA_037414755.1 Lydus trimaculatus
TTTGCAAGTTGACTTAATAAAACGAATTAAAATAATTTGGTTTTAATAAATAAAACCCAAACAGTTTATAGTGATTTTATCAAATTTTATTGTTTAATAGGAGAAAAAATTACTGATATCTGTTTTTTTAAACAAAATTTGTTGTCATCAACTGCATTGTCAACATTTTTCTTAGCTCAATCTATAAACAAGTGTGGCATTTTGTTTTTGTTCTTTTTTTTTTTGTAAAAACTGAAGTGCATTGTTATTTTACTCTTATCGCAATGTCCAAAACTGATAAACTTAGCGATGATATAAAGGTAAATTAGAATTAATTGTTTAAATCACTTTCAAATGAAGCCAATAAAAGACTAGTTAAATGGAGAAGAAATCTTGTTGTTGTTGTGGTGTAAAAGTCTATTGTGGCTTAACAATTCTCTCAATAGTATTGTTAGTAGCATCATTACTTTTAACATTTGTAGGCATTCCACTGATTATTGATAGTGAAATTGCAAAAGTATGTATTAAGATTGTTTTGTTTTTCGAATGTTCAACTAATTTTGTATTGTAATTTGAAGCATGTTAGATTGGATAATCACACAGACCAATATGACCGATTCTTGAAACTACCATTTCCATTGGGTTTTAGTGTTTATCTGTTTCAAGTTGAGAATCCGGATGGGGTCTTGAATGGCGAAAAACCAAATCTTACAGAAATCGGCCCGTTTGTTTACGAGTAAGTACATTTTCACTTTTAACCTATAATTTTACCATGCTTCCATGCTTATATTCCCATTAAATCCAACAATTTACGCGGCTGACAGTAACGTTGATATTAGCATTATTTCCCAATCGAGCTTCATCAAAAGACATTTGCAAATATTTCTTCCAAACGTAAAAAAAATTCAATGAAACAACTTGATAGCATAATTGTTTGTTGCCAAAATTTTTGGCATTCCTATGAATGATCTAAAAAAGTTGCTAAAATAGTTCTGATCAGTGAAGGAATCTTTAAGGATAAACTATCTTACAATCAAAATCTGTTTATAAAAAAAATACTCGATATGATAAAATCCACGTGGCTGAAAAGATATTATCTGAAAGATAACAACAGGCAATTGAAATTCGAAATAACTTCAACATGTTTTCAATCGTATAATTATAGCATCAGATAAAAATAATAATAATTTATTCCTAAATTAATGGGGTGATCTTGTGATTTTCGCTAAATTTAACTCGATAAACTCGATTACAAATACACAACAATTACGTTCCTTATCTTATCTTCTTTTGCACAAATCAGTAAAAATTGATGTTGTGGGTCAGAGCAACGCCCCTTATCTAAATGCATGAAGATGCTTCAATTAGGGCCGTAAGATGCAAAGGAAGGATCTCTTGATAGTTTTTGAAGTCAGAAGCGGTAGACTTTTTTTGGTTCTTCAAGAGATCCGATAAAAGAGGGTGGTGTTCTCCGAAACATATCTTCTTGTATTTATCTCGTGCAGCAATATTTTCCATCCGAATCACTCATATTCATGAAGATTTTTATTTCTTGACGCATAGACTTCTAAAATGAACAAATCGGAACGTAAAATCGACAAAAAACAAAGCTAAGCACATCGTGTTCTTATGTAAATGAATAAAGATGCTTCAATTAGGGCCGTGGGATCCAAAGAAACGGTGCAGGGCCATTCTGAAGATCTCTTGATAGTTCTTGAAGTCAGAGGCGGTAGATTTTTTTGGTTCTTAAAGAGATCCGACAAAAGAGGAAACATTTGTATTTATCTCATGCAACCATATTTTACATCAGAATCACTAATATCAATGGAAATTTTTATTTCTTGACCCACAAACTTCTAAAATAGTCAAAACGGGACTTTCTTAATCAACACACTCCTTCAGACACAAATATTGCGTTGGGGCGGTTTATGCGATGGCTTATTCTGTTAAATCTAACAAATAACAATTTGTTTCCAGTGAATATAGGGAGAAAACGGAAGAATTTTTCAACACATCAGACGATACAGTTTCTTATAGAATGAAGTTAACATTTAATTTCAATAAAGAAGCATCAAATGGTCTTGATGAGAACCAAGAAATTACAATACTAAATCCACCATATTGGGTAAAATAGAATCATTTAAAGTTTCTACCAATAAATGACTAATTTAATTGTTTTTTTTAAAGATAACGCTTCAAACAGCTGAAGAACTTGGTGTAGCGTCCATACTATCAAATTGTATGAAATACTATTTCGCATCAAATAATGGTATATTTATCAAAGTTACTGTACGACAACTCCTATTCGATGGTATAGAATTCATGGAAGAACCAAACGATATATTATGTTGGTTGACATACGCAACAGTCTATACTCTATCTGCAAGTAAGAGGAATGTCGATAAAGTACCTGAGAATCACAGACTAAAGTTTAGTTTTCTAAATTTTGTAAGCTTTATACTTCAATTATTTTGCTTTAATCACTGAATTATTTAAAATAATTTGAATAGAAAGTCCGATCTGATGATGGTTTATACACAGTGAATCGTGGTATAGATGATATCAGCCAATTAGGTCATATTATCCGTCTTGATGGTGGAACACATACGAAGGTTTGGAGTAATGACAATTCGAAATGTGACGAAGTCAAAGGTACAGATTCAACTTTATATCCACCACATATGGAAACTGATTCATCACTTCAAATCTACACAACCGATATTTGCCGGTATATACCCTTCAAAATTTTGTTAAATAGCCCAATATAACCATTTTTTTTTTCTGGACAGATACGTTAATATCTATTATCAAAAAGATGATACTTATAAAAATATAGATGGTTATAGTTTTGCTACAACAAATCAAACATTAAAATCATCAACAACAAATCCAGAAGATGATTGTTTCTGTACGAAAAGTACAAGAGATTTGAATGGGGAGAAAAGTTGTTTTTTGGATGGACTCATTGATCTACAACCATGTTTCGGTGTACCTGTACTATTATCATTTCCACATTTCTTAACTGCTGAACAATATTTGAATTACGTTGATAATTTACATCCAAAAAAAGAGTCTCATCAAACAATTCTACTAGTAGAACCGGTAATTATTCAAAATTTCATAATGTTTTAACAATAATTCAATTGGTGATAATTTCAGAACACTGGAACACCGTTACAGGGCAATAAACGGATACAACTCAATACGGTTGTACGACCGATTAGAGGTGTTGCAGAAACTGCAAATTTATCAAGCAGTGTTCTACCCTTATTTTGGATAGATGAGGTAAGTTTTACAAAACCTTTTTATTAAATAAAACAAAAATAATGATGGAATTTTAGAGTGTTGCATTAACTGATGAATATGTGGATTTATTAAACGACATGTATTTTAATAAGAAGAACTTGGCTGATATACTTGTATGGACTTTAATCGGCGTAACGGCCGGTATGACTGTGATCTTTACAACAATATTTGTTAGACTACGTTTTTTTAGTCGATAAATGATTTATAAATAAAAACTTGTGTATTTTTTAGCATTTTTAATGTGGGACTGCCTTATTTTTATAATAATAAAACACCTACTCCTTTAGACGACATATATTAACATAATAATTATAATGAAATAACAAAACAATTAAAATCTAAATGTAGCTCCAATATTGTATGTAGGCTGTTTTCCTGGTTTTTCCACAAAACTAGCACTGGTATCAAATCTACCACTTTTATGATCAAACTGATGTATCCTCTCTTGTAATCGACCATAATCATCTCGTATTTCTGTTGTTTCCCATCCTGGTAGATGTGCTGCTGTCGTTGTTGTAATTATTGTCAATGTTGTTAGTAAAAATAAAACAGAAACAAATGGAGACATATTTGTTGTTTTGGTGTTGATTTGTTAATAAATTCAAACAATTCGCTAAATCTACACACAACTAACAGTAACGCACAGAATCCATCTGTTTTTATACGTTTCTAACATTAAGATTAAATTTTACCTAACTTTTAAAAAATTGGGGAATTACATTTTTGATTTGCATATAATGATATGTATGTGTTATCACAACGGTTATATTAGGGAAATTCCAAACAGAATCTTAATCTATATTTAACCTTCTATTATTGTGGTTATTATTATTATTATTGTTATCATTATTATTATAAGTATTACAATTATTGTCCCTTGCTGTCACAAAATTTACGGCTAGATTTTTATTACAAGTTGTCAGAGCCGTACTTACGCTCCCCACAACTTAATGTTTTTTTCAGGAAAATTACAATGCTGTAAGATACTTGAAAAACTTAATTTAGCAGTTGTTGCTTTTGTTGATTGGGTTGAGCAAGAACGTAAATACGACCCTGTAAGTTACTTTTTTTTTTTGGAAAAATCTAGCCTAGTTTGTAATTTGATTTGTAATTAAGAAATCAAATTGCAAACTATACGAAAAATGTGTTAATTCTGTCTTTTAATCCAACATAAAATATTAATCCAAACAAATGAACATGCCCCAACATAAACTACCCGAAATGTTGATGGTATTACAGAAAAATTTAATGCTTGTGCTGGCAACCAAAACATACAGCTTGTTTTAAATGTTGGTAAAAGTTTCTGTTGGCATTCCTCGAAAATATCATCTTTACGTTCCATTATACTTGTAGCTATAAACGAGAATTATTGTTAATAATGATGAGAATTTATTGAAAATTACAATAATTATTACCAACATAAAAAATTATTAATAATTGGGGCGTCATCAAGAATTGATCAATCAGAACTTTTTTGATGATAATTTGCAGGGATGTTCCAATGAATTTCTTATCAAGCCATTTATACCTGCAATTGCAATATTGTTATTATTCTAATTCTTTTATAATTACGAGCGAATTTCCAAAAAAAATAAATCAATTAAAATAAACAAAAAAATACCATGCTGTTAATAAAGGACCTTGTATTGTTGTCGAATAAAAAGCATATCTAACTAATGTTGGTGTATCATATGGCAAACTTTTGTCAGCCTAATAGAAACAAAACAAATATTCAACAAAAAAAAAAAACAACTAATTTTATTTTCATAATTTGTAACTTACAAGAATTTTCCTACTGACTGTTTGTTGAGAGAATTCAGCACCAACAAATAAACTACCATAAACTATCGAATTTGTTACAATCGGATATTTAGTGAATGATTGTTTAATTAATGCTGCAACTTTTAACATCCTGCAACTGAAATTTAATGATTTAATTACAGTTAAATAGAGATCAAAAGATAACACACATTATCAACAAAAAAATTGCTACATTTTTCTTTAAAATTTTTAGCACTGCTACATTGCCATTATTATCTATTTAACTTGTTGCGCAAGAACGAAATTATTGATTTCAGTATACTTACAGTTTTTCAAATTTTATATTCAGCAAATTTCCGGCGAATTACACCTTTTTGATTACAACAGCTACATCTACGTGTGAACAAATATTAGATAATTCTGTTATTTTTTGATAAAAATATTTATCAAAAACTTTTTAATCGTGGAAAAGTCCACTAGACACGTATATTGTGTTTGGGTATACAGTTATTCGACTCGACATACATATAGAAACACTTTAAATTTTATTAATGTTAATATGTAAAATGTTTCAATTGGTGCATGTTGACACTGTTGTAATAATGAATAAAATATTAACTTTTGATTGTATAAACATGAGTTGTCGTTTTTAAATTACAATAACGAGAATTAAATTACAAAAGTTTCTAGTAAACGACAGCAGAGACAGCCTTCGGGCAACAGGTTACAAGCCACTTTCAATCCGCATTATTCACAAATTTATGCCTTTTTCAGAAACAATAAATCAACAAATAGTCTGGACAATGTCCAAAGTACCACCAAGATAAAAAAATAAAGTAAATAGGTTAACACCTGTTTCCATAAACAAGTAATTTTCCAAAAAAAATAATTTTGCCGAAACTGCTAAGAAGTTATTGTTTTTGGGCACAATTTGATGATAAGAAAATCAAAATACCGACCAGCAGGAAAATATTTATTTCATTATCAATATTCAAGTTTATGGCACAATTACAAATATAAATTAAATCAGTCAGTACTGTTAACAACAACAATTAAAGATTTATTAAAAAAAAAAAAATTACATTGAACGATGAAATTTGACCGGTTTCCGTTTCCTTAATACCTCCAAAACAACATCGCCATGCTTGATTGTCTTAAATAAAGACACAGCTTCTGTATGTGTTAAGTCACGTAACAGCATTTGATTCACTGACAAAATCAAATCTCCTGAAAAAGAAATTAAATTTAACGGACGTTCTGTATAATCCTCCATTGCCATACCTTCTTGTAGATTAGACTCAGCAGCTTGTCCACCGCTGAAAATCCGTTTCACATAAATCCCCATCTGTCCACGTGGTGAATCACGTCCACCAACTACCGAAAATCCTAATGATTTACAACCGGGACCTTTACGGAAATATATTGAGATTTTTTCGGCTTCATTACGATTCACTGATGATATCGTACTCGATGAATACGTCGACAATTTTCTTACTTTATTATTATCATTATTATTATTATTATTATTATTATTATTAATGTTATCACTATTATTGTTATCAACAGTACGTTTTGGAATTAATCGTGGATTAAATGGTGTGAATTTTATTTCATTATTGTTATTAGAAATGATAGGAGAGTACCGTCTTGAGATAATTTTTACATCGCCCAATTCTTGTTGTAATAAACGATTTGCTGTTATCGTTGGTAGTCCTTTCAAATTACGTCCATTTATCTCAAGTAATTCATCGTTAATTTGTAAATAATCTTGTCTGTAATTGTTAAAATTGAAATAAATTGATTTAATTTCAAGATAACAGAAATCATACTTATCAGCTAATGTACCGGGTATTATGTCTGAAATAAAAAAAGCTCCAGTTTTGCCCGATTGAAAAATCACTTTTGGACTTAATTTTACACCAAATACTTGATTTTTCTTCAATTTCAATGTAAATTCTTTACAATTATCCTCAATTTTAACATTTTGAAAATTATCGGTTAATTTATTAAATGTCGATCGTGGTCGTTTCAATTTATTCGATTTCGATTTTTGTTTAACATTATGATCATCTTCATCTGCTGTATCTGTATCGGCGTTATAATAAAACGAATCATCTTTGCTGTGTTGTTGTTGTTGTGATTTCAGTGAACCTTTCGGCGATTCACTTTCACGTTCAGATTTTTTCGAATTCTTCGATTTATCACGATTCCACGATGGTAAAATGAAATTGGTTAAACTCGTTAAACTACCAGTTGATGGTGTTTTCTTCGGTTTATTTGTTCTTAAATCATCTGTTTCATCATCCGATTTACATGAACGTGTTGTGAATAAATTCTTGATTGATTTAAAATGTGAAATTTTCGATTTCTTTTGTGTTTTTGTTGATGTCGTTAAATTCTCATTCGATGATAATTGAGAATTATTAAACATTTTCTCAACGAATTGTTGATCATTACTTGCTTGGATAATTTTCAAATAATCCAAAAATTGTTTTTGATTTAAATCAACTGAAATTTGCGGTGATCTTATCGAATTCTGTACTTCCAAACTGAAATCTTTATATTTATTATAAATACTTTTCAGTTGGTTTTCGTTAATTTCCAGATTATCTCGGAAATCTATTATTATTTTTTTACAAAATTTTATTAACAATAATTCGTAAAATTTAAAATACTAACCGGTATCTTTGTTGGCTGTATTGATACTAGATGTACGTGAAGTTGTTGATGTTTTCCAATCATTATCACTTAAAACTGATAAATTCACCAATTGTAGATTCGGATCGGAAGATCTTCGTTTGAAAAATCGCATTTTTATGTTTAACAATAATCTGTTTTAATTATCATAAGTAAACATGCAGATGATTCGATCAACTCGTTCTGCCACCAAAAAATACATATAATTGCAATATAACAGTCCCTTCTCTCTTGATATGAACGGAAATTGAATTAATGAAGGAGATCAAGTTTTCGATATAAATTACAAATTATTGTGTAACTGAATTTCACAAACTAGGAAAGTGGAGTGTTTGTTCCTCTAATCTTAAGACATATGCACACACTCGCTTACTGATTATAAATATTATTGTAGAGAAAACAGATAGATGATTGCGGCTTTTCGACACCCACTTGTTAGATTTATAAAACAATCAACGTCTAATTTAATGACCAACAAAGAAAGAGACACAATTTTGCAATAACAGTAAATAACAATATACTGAATATTAAAAAAAAAAACCGACAACAACAACAATCTTTATGTTGACCTTTTGAATTATGATTTTGGTTTTTTTCGATAAAAATTCAAAAATAATGAGTAGCGGATTATACACTGTGTAGGTATCTTTATTTATTTACAACACGAATCTGTGTAGGATGATTAACAAGGTGAAAAGATTCTTTATTATGAACCGTATTACTTGTTGTTGTAGCCTTTTAGGGATTATTGTAGATGAAAAAGATTAAAAATTCATCAACAACACGGCGCCAGTTTTGTGACGTTAATTAAACCAAACTATAATTAGAGCATTCACATGTTGTATTAATTATTACAACACAACCAGATTGTTAATAATTTGATTCAGTTTCGTTCATAAAATAGTGGATAATGTATCGGATATGGTTGGTTTCGAATTTCCCGCTTTGTTTTGACGAATCAAACCAACGTATTTCCTGAATACACGCCGTTGCTATGGTGAGCAACAAGCGCGAAATTCAAATCGATTCCAACATTTTACAATTTATCTAATTTAACCACAATAATTTTGCAATACTAGTAATTTTGGTTATTGAAATACTTTCTAATGATTGTAATTGTTATAAATAATGAGTATATTTGATGAAATAACATGAATGACCTTGTTTTTTTTGTAATTATGATTTGGCAACAGAGCAATTACAGCACGCTTGCTTATGTCAGATTTCATTGTTTCATTCATCAAAATATTGGTCAATAGATTTAACAGATGGAAATATAATTTCCTTGTTCTCTGATTGAAAATCATTGATAATGGATCAAGATAAGAGTACGTTAATTAACAATTCAGGACAATCATCTTCTGGTTATCATTCAGTTGTAAGTATATTGTAATCTTTGTTTTGTTGTCTTAAAACAAAAGAAAAACAATAAATCATAATTTTCTAGGAGAACATTCAGGCGAATGTTACAGAAATCAGTGTTGACTCTCCTAGAAGATTGCCACAATATATTGCAGGATTAGCAGGTATCTGTGTTGTGTTAAATGATTGTTTTGTCTAATTGTAATCAATCATTTTAGCAACATTATCAGCACTATCAGGTGGTATTATACTTGGTTGGACATCACCAATACTAACTGAATTACAGAATGGTGATTATCACAATATAACAGTTGATAATAATGAAATGGGTTGGATTGGTTCATTTGTTACATTAGGTGCAATGTTTATTTGTATACCAACTGGTATTTTATGTAATTTGATTGGTACAAAATTCACATTAATTTTATTAATAATACCATTCACAATCGGTTGGTTATTGATATTATTTGCAAAATCAATTTTAATGTTGTATTTTGGTCGTTTAATTTGTGGTATGGCAACTGGTGGTTGTTGTGTTGCTGCACCATTATATTGTAGTGAAATCTCAAGTAGAAACATACGTGGTCAATTAGGTAGTTTCTTTCAATTAATGATAACATTCGGTATATTCTTAGCGTATTTATTTGGTAAATTCTTATCACCTATGAATTATACAATTGTATGTTCAATATTTCCATTAATATTCTTTTGTACATTTCTATTACAACCACAAACACCGGTTTATTATATAAAAAATGGTATGTATGATTTATCATTTAAAACATTAGAATATTTACGTGGTTATGATTATGATAATCAAACTGAATTGATGGCAATTGAGAATGCATTAAAAGAGAATACACAAATTAAATTATCGATTAGAGATTTATTTAAAAAACGTTCATTTCGTCGTGCATTATTGATAGCATCAGCATTAATGTTTTTCCAACAATTTAGTGGTATTAATGCTATAATTCTATATACAAGTGATATATTCAAATCATCAAATATTAAATTAGATCCAAAAAGTGCAACAATTATTATTGGTGCATTCCAAACAATCTCAACATTCTTCTCATCATTGATTATAGATCGTTTAGGACGTCGTTTATTATTGTTGATATCAACAATAATAATGTCATTATCCACGTGTTTATTAGCATTTTATTTCACATTAAAATATCGTATTGATTATAATAATAATATTGATACAATTATGGATGATTTAAATTTTCTACCAATATTAGCATTATGTTTATTTACAATTGTATTCTCAATTGGTTTAGGACCAATACCATGGATGATATCATCAGAAATTTTCACTGATGATATCAAAAATTTAGCTAGTTCATTTGTTGGTACATTCAATTGGTTTTTAGCATTTTTAATAACGAAATTCTATTTACAAATCAATGATTGTATTGGTCAAGATGTTACATTTTATTTTTTCAGTTTGATTAGTATAATTGGTGCTCTATTTACTTATTTTATTGTACCGGAAACGAAAGGTAAAAGTATAGAACAGATTCAAGACGAATTAAACAATTGATGCTCGTAGTTAATTTGTTTGTTATTCAATTAAATTTATGTTTGTACTTACAATTAGTCTTGATGTGATATAGATGATTATTGTTTAAAATGGCAGAGAAGATGCTGTAAAGATACTCCTAGACCTAGACGATCTGTCAAAGTGGCAATCCTACTGATTACACTTGTGGCAGATTTCATCTACCAAACAATAGTCAGACAATATTTTGTCAATTATCTGGCATTATCTGATTTGTTGAAATTCGATCGGACAGAGTGCCAGACAATTTTCCAACACGTGTCAGATATAAAAAAAAAGACTGATTACACGTGTGGTAGACGTTTTGTAATTTGTGAGTAGATCCATCTGGCACAGCAGATTTCTGCCACTTTGTCAGATCGTCTACGACTACTTTAGTTCCACAAATTGTTCGGATTATCAGCGGTTTAACTTGAATTAATTAGCCTGAAGAGAAACTTATAAAATATTTTTATACAGACAACTAAATTAAATAAAACTACAGATTCTCTTTAATATATTTTATCAGAATAACTATTTATCGTCCAGTCACAGTTAAACAATTATTATCAAAAATTTAAATGTATTTCTGTTCAATATCAATAGAGTATATATACATAACAATATCGTATTTATTTGCCTATACTGGTATATTACTCGATCTACTAACATTTTGATCAACATCATCATCATCATCATGATGATCATCATTTGTTGATTTAAAACTTGTCCGTGATAGTGTCGAATATGATTTATTCAATTTGAAACATTTACAACAACATAAATCTTTCATTAAACCACCAAGACTTTCATTAGAAGCTGTACGAAATATACCACTAGAAACATCTTCAATATTTGTATCACCAATGAATTGTTGTAGATCACTTTTAGGGAAACCTTCATTATAATATAATTTAATTGTATCATAAGCATCCATTATCACCGATATAAATAAACTTAAAATAATATAAATATATAAACTAATAAAACTGTATAGATATATACGACTGAACCACCATAACATTGTTGATTTATTCGACATTATTGAAAATGTTGCAAACATATCATCACCATTGATCAATGAAAATAAACATTCACTTGTTGTGGAGATTGAGCGAAATTTCAAATGATACGGTCCTAATATCAACCATCCACAAAATGTGAAACCGGCATAGATTAATAAGGCACATAATAGAAAACGTGCCACTTGTGGTGTAGCCTTTTCTAATGTTAATATAACAACATTATAAGTTTTAAAAAAACCTAAATAACGTAATACACCAAACCATACTAACATATTACCACAACCTAGAAATAAACTACAAACATTCCATTGATCACTTGTGAAATCTCTACGTTCAATTTGTTCTTTTATTGATGATCCAATTATAATCAATATATCATTGATTATTATCATTATATACCATAAATTTAAAAATTTACGTTTATCAATATTTGTTAACGATTTACCGAAATTTTGTACAAAAAATTTATTGGTGATTGTTTTCAATTGTTGTGCACGCCATACAGCCCGACTACACAATACTAAAGATGCTACACATATCGATATAACAAGATAATTCAATAAACTTCTGAGAAACATAAGGATTTCATTGTCGGTTACATATTCAGTATCGCCTTTACACATTAAACGTGTCGGTTCAGCATCTAATGTCAACAACATCTGACCATCATGATCTAGATTATCGAAGATAATTGTTATATCAAATCGATAACAATTTGGTGGTGTTATCAAACCGGCTGCTTTAAAATTCACCGTTTTCAATGAGAAATTCAATGTAGCCTTAGCTAATGCAGAAAAATTGATTTCTAAATGTTCCATTAATAAATATTTTGAATTCAATATTTGATTGGTTATTGTAATATTTAGACAATTTTCAATAATTTCCGGATCAAATACATACGATTCATTAAAACCAAATATTATACCTTTTTTATATTGATATAAACATAATGACATATTCGTCATTGTATTATCTTCATTTGCATATGAATATGAACCAACTGCTTCACTTAAATTCGAATAACCATCATATGCATAATCGATGGTTTGATAAAATTCGTCGATTTTATAAATTGCCAATGGTCCACTAGCTGGTGGATATGAATTCACTTCTCTTGTTGAATCCCATCCTTTTAAAAATAAATGTGAAAATGTTATACGATTATCCCATGTATAATTTACATGATTATAACGATTATATGCAAATAAACATAATTGTAATGTTACTAATATAATTTTAATTAATTGTACAACAAATTTATATGGGAAACGTTTCTTGGCTTGCCATTTTTCAATTGGATTCATAAAGAAAAATTGTAATTTACGACGCATCTTCTCTTCAGTCAATAATGATTTTGTTGAACGATGACAACATTTCTGTGTTGGTGTATCTGTATCACAACAATCTGTTATATCATCCATATTGGGTGTATTCCGATAATCACCCATATTCAACCTTAATTAATTATTTGTTTATTTTGGGGGCTTTTTGTTACACTACACAAAGAACAATTTGACATGTTAACCTATTTAATTTGAGATGACACATGTCAAAGCACCTGCAACTAAATGTCGCTCGCTTCAAAAATTAAACATTACAACCCCAATTGCAATTTAACGTTAATCATATGCATTGATTTTATTTCAATTTTATTGAATGAATTTAACAAATTGTAATATATTTTTGATAAAAATTTGTTATTGTAGTTTTTAAAGTTGTAATATTTGCGATAAGCTACAATTAGATAAGTAGATGTCGCTGGTGTAGTTTGACAACTGTCAAAACACATAACCTTGTTTCATGTTATTTTGCATAAGAACGTAGTCCGTTTTATATTTTTTCTGTTATGTGAAAAAAGAAATACGTAACGATGACTAATATCGAAATTAAACATCTGTTTCGAACAAGAAGGTAAATTCGATTTGTTAGATTTTCATTATTTCGTTATTTTGTTGTAATCAAAATTTCAGATTACCAGACAATGAATTGAAGTTAATCTGTTTGCTGCTTTATATACCTGTTGGTTTGGTTTTGTTTATTTTGAGAACAATCTTAGGATTTGTTGTTATATTAATAGGATGTAGCCTATCGGATACACCGATTATACATAAATTAATAAATAAAATAGCCTGTCTAACATTAGGTATAACTGTAACAATTGAGAATCCTGAGAAAAAGGAGAATGTTGAAGTTTTTATCAGTAATAATGTATCAATTTTCGATCATTTAGTTGTCCATACTGCTACAGGATCCGTTTCTGTATAAACTCACCTTAATGTTGTGATTATTCTCGATTAATTTTCCATATATGTTTTTAGCCTGGTAACGGTGAGATGCATCCACTTTTAGCCCGTGGTTTAGGTTTATACAATTTTGGTAATTCATCAACAAATCTAGAAGGATTCAAACGTAATATGAAACACGTAATAAATGAGCAGAAAATCCCTGTACATTTTACACCAGAAGAAAAGATAACAAATGGTGATGCTTTAATCAAATTTAAAACATTACCATTTACATTCACAACAAAAGTACAACCTATTTGTATCAATATTGATCGTCCATTCTTTAATATATCAATAACAACATTGGCGGCAAATTATTGGATTGATTTCTTCTATTTTATGTTTACACCATCAACAAATTACAAATTGAAATTCTTACCATGTATGGAAAAGAAGAGTCTTAATGATGAAGAATTTGCTGAAATTGTTCGACAAAATCTATCAACAGCACTTAAAGTGGAAGCTGTTGAATTTACAGCTGCTGATTTGAATGAATGGGAGAAACGGCAGATTGCCGAACAACAACAACAACAACGCCAACAACAACCATTATTACAACAACAACAACAACAACAAATTAGAATGAATGTTGATGGTGAAATACGGAATATGGCGAATATGGTGAAAGAAGTATTACCGCATGTGCCATTAAACACAATTTATAAAGATTTAAGTGAGTTGTTGCTACATGAGAGCATAATTCATCATTACATTGTTTTATTGTTAAATTACAGTTAGGACAAGAAATGTGGATACCACAATTACAAATATTTTGGAAGGTCGAGTACGTTTTGTACCTGAACGTTCTACAACTGATGTTCCAAAACCATCAACATCATCAACCAATCAACAATCGAGTAGTAATGCTTCATCATCATCGAAGACGACGATAACAACAACAGCAGCAGCGAGTGATGGTTTTAATACAGCAGCTTCTGTATTTGGTAAAAATGCATTTGAAAGGAACCTATCTTTCCAGGAACGTAAAGAAAGATTAATTGCAAATGCTCGCCGACGATATATTGAAAAACATAATCTTGATTTACTGATTTAACAACACAAGAATATCGAAATAAAATAATTTGAAAAAAATAAATAAAACTGGAGTATTTAGTGGGAAATGGTTAGATTTTTATTATTGGAATTTATATATTTTTATTTACGTATTTTAAAAAAAAGAGAAACTAATTTTTGCGCTCATTTTGTTGGCATCCTTTCAGACTGCAATAAATCTTTCAAAAAAATCCTTGTTTCTCTCATCATTATCGAGATAAACATAAAACACAGTAGTAGTTTCAACGAGGAGAAAAAATGCCAATTTTTTTTATTAAAGAATGTTTATTTGGTTGATGTCTTTTTGTTTCATTTAGTTTTATTTGTAACACAAAATCTAATACTGAAGTAGACAACAATTTTGATTTAATTCACGCACAAGACAAAAAAAAAACTAGTAAATAAATTAGAAAAGATGTCCTTTTTTATGTAATAAGTTGGAATTTTCGTTTAAAAAAAATCACTGAAAAATCGTGATATTTCATCTAATTTTCAACAATATAAACTACCCCCTTCATTCTGTAGTAGATGTGTACGCACATATTTACTAATTCGTTCGGATAAACCAAGTTTTACGACATCTTTTTCGAAATCATCCAATTGTCCAACACCAACCAAATAACCATTGAGACGTGCCGCCACATGGGATGTTTGCAATAATAAACCATCAGCTAAGCCTAATTCATCACACAACCATTGATGTTCTTGTAAACGATATTTTTGATGATAACTGGAAATTAATCGAATTTATTGGTTTTTGTATTATTTTAATACAAAATAATTACTTTTCAGCCGGATAAAAGGGTCCAGCTGGTAGGATTTCAGTGATCAATTTTTGGTTGTGTTTAGCTGCTTCTTTTTTCAATGAAATTTCAGCGATCCGTTTCTGATCATCATCATGATACAAAATCAACGACATATACTGTCTTTTAATGATGGTAGTTAAACCGTATTCATGATTTGCCCAAAATAATTGCAATAAATCCTCGTAACTGATGATTTTTGGATCATAATCGATTTCAATAACTTCAGTATGATCACCTCTGATAAAAAATTGATTAAATTTTTTTTATAATAATTTGAATTAGATAGCTTACAATTTTCTGTATTGTGGATCAAGAGAGGAGCCGCCAGCATATCCAACTCGTGTCCTTAAAACACCTTGTTGTGCACCGAATAAGGCATCACATGCCCAAAAACAACCCATACCAAATGTTGCTTTTTTGAATGGAATATTAATTTCATGCAAAATACTCGGCATCCTTGCTGAAAATCATAGACAATCATCAAATATGCTAAATCATCATCATTATGGCTTATCTTTCAATGTCAAGTATAACAAAATAATTTAAAAAAAAACGTCTTTTGCAAGTGGAAATTTAGCGATAACCCTACTACTACAGCCACAATAAGATAGTATGGGAATATCCGGTTGATTTTATCAGTAACAGTCTATTTTTAAAAAAAATTAGACGAATTTGTGGGTAATTAGAGCAGAAATCTACCTGATGGTTGTGATGTATATATGCCAATTCGGCCAAATAATGGGTCTGGACTAGATTTGTTTATTTTTTGAATCTAGCCTTGGCCGCAATCCAACCAGTCATCCAATACTATATACGATGAGATACCGTATGATGCAATACTTACAAACAATTACTACGATTCATAATAATTGAATTTAATCAAAAGGAAACACTGAACGAAGTCCACACAAAAAAAGTTCAATTGAATTTGATTGAAATAAGTTCAGTGGTACTTCAAATCGGTTCGATGGCTTTCTAAATGCGAAAAAGAAGCGAGTCGATAATGAATGATCGATAATCATGTTAAAGAATGTCGACTACCTTTAGGCACGAAAATAATTAGAGAATAAAATATAAAAATAGATTGGCGGTTAACTGCTTCGGTATACGAAACGAAAATTATTACACGGTCAAGGAATTTTGCTGTTATTTTTATTAACAAAAAAAAAATCAAACGTAAAATAATACAGAAATCTCCAAAAAAAGATAGAAAATCGAAATTTCTCTTACCTTCCTCTCTATATGTCCACAATACGAAAATTATCAACTTTTTACTTCTGTTGGAGACGAAAAAAATTGACAATCTCAACACAGAAGTGTACAGTACGACGGCACTTTTTAAAGTGGTGCTTCAACTGACGGACTTTATTATATTTCTGCGTCTCGTGTCGATATTTTGTCCCACTATGTCTATCTTTTAACAAATTAAATGATACACGTGACTGCTAAAGAGAATCCGGTGGATTTTATTGATAAATAAATAACCAATTGAATTGTTAATTTATTTAATTTTTAAATATGTCTCACGATCAGCCTGACGCCACTGTCTTTGATTGTTATTATTACTTAATTCTAAATATTGTCAAACAATCAATAAAAACTCCTTTACAGAGTGTCCCATTTAACAGCAGCAATTGCTGCAAAATCACGTTCTGTTCTATCACTACTGAAAGAACAATCCTGTAAATCAGCATTAGTGTTTTCTAATTTTTGGAATAATTCACCTTGGCCCATAAGCATGAGATTAGATAAAAAAATCTAAACTGTCTCTATTAATCCATCGCTACCTCTAATTTTCAAAAATCTAGTTTAAGTAAGCAGCATGTGCAATATTGAGGCATGACTGTCCCTCAATTTCTAATAAAAATTAGATTTTATTTAAAACTAGTCGATTATAATCGAGAAAAGCGTCTCCACGTGGAAACCTTGAAGTTGCACGTAGTACTGTTGTCCGTTGAATTGAAACAAAAATTCTTCATTTCCTGAAAGTCTGGTCGAGACTCTGTGAACTTCTAGATTTTTCGAATTATCGAAATAAGCAGGAATCTAGTTTATGTGAGACACCTTGTAGATCGATGGAATGTTCCAACAAATCCAAGAACTTTACATTTTCAGTGTTATTGTTGTTGTTATTATTGTTTTATTCAACAAAACAACAATGATTGTTAATTATCTAATAAAAAGAAATATCTAACTGAAGAAGACAAAATACCAAATTTATCATCTACTAAAATAAAAAAAAATTAATGTTGATAACCTTTACAATAAAAAATATTGCAAATATTGTAATTTGGTAGAAAATTTATAACAACAATAAAAAAAAAGTTGTAAATTTCTCTTATAGTAATTCTAAAAATCTAAACATAAAAAACTAGAACATTTATTTTTAAATTGACGTAGGTACACTGCT
>JAZBGY010001680.1:0-14393 GCA_037414755.1 Lydus trimaculatus
TAACAAGCAAATATTTCAAGCCCCAAAAACTATAAAAAAACCAACAATTAGTATAATGATTATAGGAAGAAAAAAGTGTAATTATACCCATTTTGTATTCCACTTCTTGGATCACGTGATGATTTCACACCAATCATTAATAATGCCATTAATGTAAAAAAACATGTTAATACAAAACAGATACGATAAACAGCTAAATAACCAACAGCATTATCACAATTGATTACAACACTATTCGGTAGATAACTGGAACTATTACTACAAAATGGTACTTTTTTTAAAACATCTTGTAGTCCTGGTGCCAACATAATACAAGCTGTTATTGTACCAACTAATAACATTAAAGCATACATTATACGTGTTGATGTTGAATTTCGACATGATGGACATGCTGTACAACATAATGAACATGCAGCACTCCCACAACAACAAGCCAACTGTAAATAATCATAATAAACAAAGGAATTAATACGAAATATTCAAATAAATTGTTTTGTGATCACCTGAGCAGCTGAACATAAGCCCAAAACTGCCCCCATTATTTAAAATTTCAAGAAATTGTTGATTATTTTGTTGAAAAATGCGAAATTATTGCTAAAAACAACAATAATTACGTCTCTAATTTTAGCACTTTGTTGACAATTCGATTATTGACAAATGTGTCATAATAATAGCCAACATTATAATAGTGAAATTACCAAAAATTTAGTGACTTTTCGATCTGCAAGTTAATGCAAAAATGTCAAGTTTAGCAATTTTTCCGTAAATCTACCAATTTTGAGTTTTAATACAATAATTTGTGCGTTCACATTCGAATTTTATCGAAAATTGTTGAATTTTGTTAATACTCGCATCAAAATAGTAGTTTAATATGGAAAAATTGCGATCTTTCACCTTTTTTATCTAGTCGTTACTTCAAGTATTTGCTAATTATATCGGAAAACTTGAAGTACAAACAGCACAATTCAGCTTTATAGCAGCTATAATTTCAAAAATTGCTAGTATCATTTGTTATTATAAGCATAAAAATTGATAAATTTGTAAATAATTCTATTCTACTGAAATTTTTAATCAATTTTACGGATTTTTTTGCAATAACAGTTGGTAACAGTGTTGCTGAAACGAAATTTTTGACATTTCGTGGTCTATCAAAAATTTTAGAAATTTCAAAAATAATTCAAATAGAAATGCCTGCAACTTTCTTGCATCGATTCATCCTAATTGTTGGTTTCTTATCATTATTTCATGTAGCATATTCAGCAGCCCAACGTAAGTTAACATAATTAAAAATCAACCATAACCTCAAATTTTAATTGTTGTAGATCGTTCGTATTTACGTTTAAATGAATTAGATTTTACACATCTACCACTTGATGTAAGCCTTTTTTTGATACAATAAAACACCAATTGTTTAATTCATTTGTATTTTAGATGATTATCCAAGCTTTAATTAGTCTATTTGTGATTATGTATGGTGTTTTGCATGCAGTTGGTGATTTTAAAGAAATTAAAGCATCAGCAGAATTGGATAATCGTTCATGGGAGACTTTCCGTAATATACCATCATTTTATACATTTAATCATCGTGGTAAAGCATTCACTAGCTATTATAGACATTCACAACAAAATCGTTTCAATTAGTGGTTGGTTATTGTTTAATAAAAAGACAAATTAGTGATGATTTGTTGTAATTTATTTAGAATACTTTTTGTATACACTATTAGTATATACATAACTGTATATAAAGTTATATAAAATAAATAAACTTAAGCGCTAGATAGTCTGAGTCAAACAAAACAATACTTTACAAGTGCTGAGATATAGATTGATTAGAAGAATTAAGGTAAATGCGAGCTTGCAAATGTTAAAAAATTGCTAAATCGTTCAATAAAACTGTTTAAGTTGTTCGTATGTAATAAAGAAGATTATATTCCAAGGTCCCATACGGAATAATGTCGGTATGAAACCTTTATAAAACGCCCAAAATCCTTCGTTTCTAAATGTTTGTACAAAACAATCAGCCGTACTTGTATAGATATGTCCTTGTATTAAACCACCAGTATTTTTCAATTTTCTTTGGTTCATCAGTCTTGTCTATAATCGAAAATTTTAATATTTTTTTTTTAGGTTAATTTGTAATAAAACACAATTTACCCTAACTACATCAATGGGTGTTGAAGCTATAGCACTACCAATACTAGCAAACAAACTAGATATAAAATGATTAGCAATATTATCACCAAATGTATTAAATAAATGACTTTTACATAAATCATATACTGGTAATTCAACAGCAGCAATCACAGCAGCCCTTTGAGCAGTCGGACTAACACCCTAAATTGTTATCAATTAGAGAATTAATAAATACATAAATTGATTGCAACTTCTTACTCTCCATAATCCTGAGATACCTTCTTGTGTATAAACATCTTTAAAACAATCAACTAATGTTAAATTACCATGTGTACCTTGTATTTGCATACGAACTTTTAATACATCAGTTGGATTGGCTATAGCACTTGAAAATGCACCAGCTATCACAGCACAACATAAATTAATTGTAACACTTTCTTTACCATTAAAATTACTATTTTCTAGAATGATACGTTTAAGTGAATAATATGTACCAAATTTGATTGTACCATAAGTTGCTTGTCTTAATACAGCTGGCCATATACTGAAAAAATAATTATTTGTATCACTAGGCGAGAAACTGTAGTTTTGCGTGTGCGAGTATGGATGCAGGACGAGACGCTAGCCGAGGCCTGTATATACGAGCATTTGCAAAACTACAGTTTCTGGACGTGTGATTCACAAAATTTTTTGTGTCGACTTTTGCGTAAATTCTATAAATAATGATAAAAATGAAGATAAAGTTATTTATTTGAAAATTTGGTATTAGAGTAATGCCGCACTTTTCGGGCTGAGAGGAGAAATCGCTCGTTTCGTACCTGCCCTTGAGGCGGCTGCGGTTTGCATAATTGCCAATAGTATTCAACTTTCAGCCATGATTGTTTAGAATGACATTCAGTAGCGCCGAGATTTTAAATTTGCTTATAAATACGAAATTAAAACAATTTATTATCAATTGAAAGTATCATACAATAATTAATTAATTAACATCTATTATTGTATGATACTTTCAATTAATAATAAATTGTTTTAATTTCGTATTTATTTGTATGTAAATTTTTAAAATTTTATTGACGCCACTGATTGTTTTTTTAGCCCCGCCCATATATAAGATTTCAATACTATTGGCAATTATCAAAAATTCGTCAGGGGAAGCGATATCCCCATCACAGCACATTAATATCACTGTGATCTCTTATAGGGATTTTTTGAATGTTGGTAATGTCAAAACATTTGAATTTAAAAATCAACATACCTGAGTTCTTGACATTTATCAAATTCAATTTATTTATTTCTTATATTATTTTGGATTTTCGTATTAATTTTATAAATTAATAACAAATAAGCCATTTCTATCATATTTATGTTTAAACAAACGTTATAAATCAAACAATTTAAATATTTTGTTTGATATTTGACAATATTTGACACATAAAATTGACATTTGATGTTACCAACCCAAGCAAAAAACCCTATGTACTACTTTCTGGACGATTTCAGAAATCATGATGTAATGTATCACTTTCCGGACGCGTTTTTGAGATGTAGAAAGTGAACATTGCTGGACGGAGATACAAAAACAAATAAGAGAACAATGCTGCATTTTAATTTTTTGATTTTGTAATGTTTTAGTGAAATAAGGGTGGTGATGATGATGATAGGAGATTATGAATAGTGTATGACCCTAGTTTCCATATAATTATACAATTTTTTATATTTAATTAATTAATTAATTAAATAATCGAGACAAACAAAGATAAAAATAATACCATAACCTTCCTGATTAATTAGGCCAGATTAGATAAAGTTTGTTGGCATAATTCCGTGTTTATTTCAAACAAAAAAACAAAAAATCTAATTTCGAAATTCTTTGAACTCGTGCCAGGATTTTCGATAAGGTCTCGTGATTCTTGTAGAACAACAATTTCGTATTAATCATCATCAGATTTCTAAGATCTAAGGAAAACAATTGTCTGAATAATAGGCAATAATTAATGGAATAATAATAGAAACAATTTTGAAAAAAATATTATTTATACAGCGTGTTTCAGTTAATGCCGTATGTCTTAATAGAAGTGTCAAAACTATGCAATAATCACTATAGCGGAAAGTACGGCCGTATTTAAGAGAGTGCTATGAGACTACTCGTTTCTGGCGGTAAATTCTAAGAGGCATGCCCTATAATTAAAATTGAGCAATAAATTTGTATGGATATAAATAGCAGTGTTTAAGAATTAGCGCCCCAGTAGTAGTTGATAGAAATCTATTGTAGCACTACTGGTCTGAAAGTCTGTTGAATGAGTAGAATGAAAAACAAAATAATTGTAGCAAAAATAGTCTGCATTACCAATTTCTTTTGTACGTTCACAAATAACGCAATTGCAGCCTTAGATGAAACAGTCTATAAGACACGTGAAGAGTGACGACACACGCGATTTCCATTTTCCCCCCAAAGATCTTATTTGGCATTGAAATCGTGCACTTGAAATCGATATTGCTGGAATTACTGCATACCTTGACCTTGACATTGCGGCAATTTCTTTACATAATTTCTTATGAAATTGTGCATTTATTACAGCATTAATTCATTGAAAATTGTGTAAATTCTTAAAATAACTTGGCATAAAATTGAACTCCAACCAACAAACTTGTTTTTTTAATAAAATAATTTTTCTAAAACCATAAGGAAGGTTACGGCGTAAATTCATCTGCAATTCCCGGCGTAATTTGCAGCTTTTTTGTTGGTACACAAAAAAAATCGATTTTTGTTATTGTTTTTCCCCCACATCTAATGTAGACAACTTACCCCGCATACAATGCTGGAAAACCCTCGTATTTTACAATTTTCAATAAACAATCAATCATACCCCGGTATTTTAATGTGGCATGTTTTTTATCACATTTCTGCCCTTGTACTTGTAATCTAGTTTTAGAAACGTCTATTGGAAATGTTCCTAAAATTTCACCATTAATCAATTAATAAATTTTGTTAATTTTTTAAGGAGATTTTACCAAATTCGGCAACGCAAGATGCTAAGCCTCCGTACACAAATGGTCGCCAATCTCTTTTGCCCATACCACTACCACCAGCAACCATTGAATTTTGTTTTTTAATTTATTTATAAAAATATTTTGGATTTTAAAAATAAAAAAAATCAACTCTTGAGGGATTTTAGAAAAAAAACACCACTCAACGTACGGCACGAATTGAAATGAATGAGTGATTTTTGTTAGGTTATGTTGGCTAAACGTTTTAGAGATGTGCGCAATTTGCTAAATATAGGACGTAATCACATTTACGCAACCAGAATTACCAAACGACAGAAAAATTACAAACAAAATAACTATATGACGTCTATAGTTTTTGTTATCAATTTTGAAATTTAGAGAAAACAAAAACATATTTTGAAATTATTTTGTTATCATTATTGCTAGGGGGGTCGATTAATTTATCAAATAACGAAATTATTTATTTTTTTATAATTAATTTCAAAAATAACAAAATTATATCAATGTCGTTCTCGTCGCCGTCTATGCGACGATTTTCTACTTCTAGATCGACTTTTCTTTCGATATTTCCGTTTCTTTGATGAACTCCTAGATCGACTACGTTGTCGTGATCTATGCGAACCATTTTCTACACGATTTTCCAGGTTTTTGTAAGGAAATCTTTCCGGTGATTCCGACCATCTCCAATTCCTCGCTTCTATTTCAATATTTCTGAAATTCGAACAAATTATTATCGTTATCATCATGTATTGTAATTGAAACAACCTTTCCGGTGTTCGATGTTCATCTCTATCAGCACGATAGAATAGATTATTAGGATTTTTGAATACGTGAAGAAAATTACAGGAGTTTCCTTTAGGGCAGGTTTTCTTGAAATGTAATCCTGTAAATTCAATCATTAGCGTTGTATTTCGATTGATTTAATTCAAATCTACCACAAATAGCCGATTTCCATGATTTGATAGTACAAAATTCGACATTTAGTTGTTTACCACCATACCACCGTCCGTTAAATACTTGAAAACTCTTAACAGCTTCTCTACTCGTACTGTATTCAACATAAACATTACCACGTAGATGTGGTTCATGATTACAACAAACTTTAAATTGTCGTACATTGCCGAAACGTTCCATTTCCGGTAGAACGTCGAAAAAGAATTCTTTAAAATGTCGATATGTATCGTGTGTTTCAAATTCTAATGATGTATCGCTACCATGTTCATTTTCTGTTTGTACTAAGCTATAATGTTGATAGAAATTCGTGATTAATAAACAACGACTTATACCAGGTTTGATATGATTGCGTGAACAATTATCACGGAAACGGCAAGCTGCTGTTTTTTGAAAGAATGGACATATCGGTTTACCCGGATTCATTTCAATGTTATTTTTCAAATATTCCGGTGTTTCACCACCATTTTCAATGAAATTCTGTATTTGTTCACGTATTAATTGTTGTTGTTGTTCTTTCTCTTCACGTTCCTTCTCTTTCTGTTCTTGTAATTGTTTCAAACGTTGCTGTTCTTTCTCCCATTCCAATCGTATACGAGCAATTTGTTTTGCTTTCTCTTCACGTGCTACAGCCAATTTCTTCTGTAATTCTTGCCATTGTTTTTGAGCTTCTTCTTCGATTTGTCGCCAACGTTGTTCAGCTTCTGCTGCTAATCGAGATTCTTCTTCCATTTGAAATCTCTCTTCTTCTTCCTGTTTTTGTACGAATTCTTGATATGATGGTGATTGTTCTCGACGTTTTTCTTCTTCAAATTATTGCAAAAAAAACAACAGATAAATACGTTATTTTGTTTGTTGAATGCGTCTTACCTGCATCTTCTGCATCATGTCTAGCTTTGGCAATTGTTTGCCGTATACGTTTTCTTCTAAGCTTTTTCACTAATTTTCTCCACTCACAGTGTCTAAATGGATAATTAAAGAAAATTTAACAACAAATTGTTGCCAATTTAACAAATTTTTGTGGGCTATACAGGACATGTTTAACAGAAAAAGGATACCTACTTTCCCATAGATGTCACCTGTAAGCTAAAAATAATTGTTAGAAATGTGTAAAAATTATTGTAAAATTACAATTTGTTGCAAAAACTGTAAAATAAACAACAATGACAACATAACCTAACAATTATGACAGCACAATGTTGCCAAATTGTTCCCATCAAAATTAGCAGTTCAAATTTCGATGGAATAAGAGGAAAAATACAAAATACCCATCAAATTTCGCTGAATTTAACAAATAGTTTGTTGTTTTCTAAGTACAAATTTCTAACAATACTAGAATTTATTACAGCTCAATTGATATATTTGGCAATGCCGCAACAGTAACCACAGACAACAACAGTAACTTTCATTTTATAAGCTTGGTATCCTGACGACAAAGAAAATCCAAAAAGAAGATGATAATAAAAATCTTAAAGACACAAAACTTCTCTATTTGTTATCTTTTAACATTCTGTAATACTTGTTTGTTAAAATTTGTTATCTACCGTAAAATTATGCAAATTTTACAATTAAATTCGTGAGAATTCAATTGATCAATTTGGTGATTTTCGTGTATTTTATTGGCAACACTGATGGTTATTTGGTGATTTTTGTGTATTTTGTTGGTGACAATGATAGTTTTTCAGGTTTTCAACCAATCAAAATACGTTATCGAGAACATTTGAAAAAAGTGAACGTTATGTTGAAGTTTTATTGTTTGTAAAAGTATTTTAATGAAAAATAACGTAAAATCAAAAATAATGGCATCAAAAAAGAATATACAGAAAGTTAAAGTATTTGTTAGGCCACGGTATGTAGAGAAAATTTAAAATTATATTAAAAAAACAAAAATAATAATTAAAAATCTTGTTTTGCATGCTATACCCCCCTATAATTATCAAAATTTTTTGTTTCTCATATGGTTGATTTAGGTGTTGTTTAAACAATAAAAACAAGTAATAAACTCATTGATTAATTGTTGTTGTTATCGAATTTCTAATTAATTATTTTATTATGAAATTTTTAAGACCATTGGATAAGACAGAAAGCAACAATTCTTTGAATAGTGTGATAAGCTGTATAAATGGTGGACAATTGCAAATAAAACATGGTATAGTTGATAAGAAGTATGCATTTGATTGGGTATTTCCAGAAACATCATTACAAGAAACAATCTATCAAAAAGTAGTCTATCCATTTGTTAAATATGTGATAAATGGTTATACATGTACAGTATTAGCGTATGGACAGACTGGTACTGGAAAAACGCATACTATTTCAGGTGTACCTGTAGATAATCTCGATTTTACCGAAGTAGAATTCTTAATATATCTACCATTAATTATTGGTATTATTGATATTTTTATTGTAGAATCCCGAAATTGGTATTATACCAAGGGCTGCTATTCATTTATTTAAAGAATTGGATAGTTTAGAAACAGATGAATATACAGTTACGATATCATTTATAGAAATTTATAATGAAGAAGTACGTGATTTGATTAGTTTAGAAGAGAATTCATCACCATTGAGAATATTTGATGATCCTGAAGGTAAACATTCAACAATTATACGTGATGCAACAGAAAAAACTGTATGTAATGCTAGAGAATTATATAATTGGTTTGAATGTGGACAAAAAACACGACAAACAGCTGCAACAAGATTAAATCGTTCTAGTTCACGTTCACATACTGTATTTATTGTATCTGTACATACAAGACAACCAACAACTGATGGTAATCATTTAATTAAAACTGGTAAATTATATATTGTTGATTTGGCTGGTAGTGAAAATGTTTTAAAATCTGGTGCACATGGTATACAACAATTTGAAGCATCAAATATTAATAAATCATTATTAACATTAACGAAAGTTATACAATCACTTGCTTATAATCGTGGACATATCCCTTATCGGTAATAATTTGTTTATTATATACTCAATGATATGGAAATTGTAACACCAAGGAGGAGTAGGTAGGGATCTCTCGACCAAATTTGGCAGAAACGTTTAACTATTAAAAGATAACAAAATTGATTAAAATTTCATTTATATCGCTTTTAACAATTTTCACCAGGTGTTTTGTGAGATTTTGTTCCTTTCTTTATTGTTTTGGCTTTTGATTGTTTGTTTTATTGTGTCATCATGTCTAGAGTCAGGGGCGGATTTATCATGACGCTAACGACGATACTAGCGTCAGGCCCCGAATCGCTATGGGGCCCCCAAAAGTGCTCGGTAAAATGTAAGATTTTGCCATACAGTAGAGTAGTGGAGGCTCGTTTAGTCGATTTTTGGATTATCCGATCCCAGTTTTACGAAAAAATACTAAGATTTAGCTCTGCTTTAACCATCGTCGAGTGCCGGATGAACCGACCTCTTAAATGCACACGACATAAATATTTCTCGGTATTATCTTACATTTTCCCTAATCCGACCGGTGCTTAGTCCTGTAGTAGTCAACCAAACAAGCTACTTACTGTAAGTAAAGGTTTCGTAGAATTACTCGTTATACTCGTTATAAGCTCAGGGGCCCCAAAGTCATTATTAGCTTGGGGCCCCAAAGAGTGTAGATCCGCTACTGTCTAGAGTGCGTCAACGTGGAAATTACCTGAAATTGATTTTTCGTTTAGAGAAATTGCAAATCGTCTTAACCGGAACCAATCCACCATCATGCAAGGACTACGGGGGGTAAATAACGTCGCAGAAGAAGAACCGGAGGGTAAAGAAAAACAAATGAGGTGCAGAGACCGATTCTCCAATACCAGATCAATTTTTAGCTAACGGAGGTCCTCCTGTAATTCTTCGAACAGTTTACTGCCAATCAGAACTTTCGGCTTACAATCGTATCGTCCACGTCTTGTGTTACCATTAATAGCTCAACATCGATAGCAGCGTTTGGAGTGGTGTAGGTTACGGCTGTATTGGAACCTAGAATGGTATAGGGTGTATTAGGGTCAGGTGAAGACTTTCGGAATGTTGCATTTTCTGTTGCGAAGCCTGTGCATACGGGTTATGTCAATCTTTTGATCACTCCGATCTCCCGATCTTTCGTCCATCGAGCATGTTTGGGACATTATGGGGAGAAGACTGACGAACTTGCTGTACCTCCAAAGACCCTGCAAGTTCTACCGTTCGAATTACAGATTGCTTACAGGGTAGGAGAGTGTGTAACCAATAGGGGGGGACCAACCCATTATTAATCAAAATTTTGTGCTTTTTCTTTAAAATTTTAATCAATTGCTACCTTTTTATAGTTATAAGTTCCTGACAACTTTGGTAAAAACATTCCTACCCCCTTCTTGGTGTTACAATTTGCATGTCATTGAATAAAAATGTATTCATAGACGATCTGGTAAAGTGGCAGAAATCTGTCGATTTCAGTAGACAGATACGTCAGGTGGGGGCAGGTATTTGTCTACTAAATCTGGAACTTCTTAGAAAATTGTCCGCAATTATTTCTTAAATTAGTGTAATAGTAGGAGAGCCAGAAACGGTTTCATTTAAGTCATAACGCAGGGTTTAGACGGAGGACCTATATAATTATTGAATCGTGTATAGATAAGGTAAGGTAAATAGGTAACCGTAATAGTAAAACGTCTGGAATTTTTACTGAAGCAAGTGTATCATGTGTAGATCACACTTGCAAAAATCTAGATCTCAATTCTATTGCTAACATCCTTAAAAAAAATTATTAAAATGTTCGATTTTCATCCAAAACATTGGTTTCAACAGATAGGTGCGGAGTGAGAGGTAGGTACTGCAGAAACAGTCGAAGATTTGGCAACGCTGGGAAGAACTAACTTTTCTCTCTCATATATAGAAAGAGACATGTACAGCTTACTTTCTCTATTTTACATATGCTGGGAAGAACGCAGCGTTGCCGAACCTTCGACTTAAATGAAACTGTTGCTGGCTCTTGGACTATAATCAGACAGATAAATGCTAGATAAGTGATAAAAATTTGTCTGCTATTTTGCCGGATCCTCTAAGAGTACCTTAATTGTTGATTGCAAAAAAAACAACAATTGTTTATTTTTTAGTGAATCTAAATTAACGCGTATATTACGTGATTCATTTGGTGGTAGATCACGAACATGTATGATAGCAACATTTTCACCATCACCAAAATTTTTAGATGAAACATTAAATACATTAGAATATGCAAAAGTGGCACGTTGTGTATCAAATACACCACAAGCAAATGAAGTTGTACAACAAGCATGTTTATTAAAATATTATCAAGATCAGGTAATAAAATTAGAAAAAGAATTATTAGCAGCACGTCATGGTGAAGGTTTTTATATAACAACAGAACATTATGAAAAAATTATTGATGATTTAGATCAAGAAAAACAAAAAAATGGTGAATTTAAACAGAAATTTTTCGAATTACAAAAACAATTAGATTATAATAAAGAACGTGAATTATTAGAAAAACAATTACATGAGAATTTATTAAAATCATTTAAAGAAACAGCTGAATATAATGATAAATTAAAAACAATAAATACAACATATATAAATAATATAAAATGTATACCAAGTCGTTTGAAAGAAATTGATTATGTTACAACAAAATTTTATGAAGCATTAAATTATAGTGAACATACAAATAATGTTATTAGTCGGAAATATAATGAACAATGTACAGTTTCAATTGCAAATGCTCAAACAGCTAAACGTATCTATACAGAATTTTCAACATTTTCTGATAATTTACAACAAACAACACAAAATACTCGTACACTTACTAGTACACATTTTGATAAACTATCAAAACTTACTAGTAATTGTTTTACAAAACATGATATTTTCGAATGTTATAAAGACAAATTTGAGATAATTGTAAGCTAATTTGATTTATTATTATTATTATTATTATTATTATAAGGCTTGTCGTACACGGAATTAGTGGGTTATTAGGATCGTTACATATGTGGGTGGTTTATACACTAGCGTACCAGTCTCACTTCTATTTTTGTATGTACGGATGCGTCCGCAATCTTCCCTTTCAGGCTCTGTATCTGCGATAACCAAGAAAATTCTGTAGCTTTTACACATGCGAGAGTTTGTTGATCAAGTGCGAAATACCGTACTTGATAAACATGTTACAGCCCTATCATTTTTGATGTTTTGGTGCTACTTAAGGTTTTAGGGAGAATAATTTGACTTAAAAACAATCGAGTAAGCTACTCAATAGCTCATTTTTGATATGTATTGTTGGGTAGGCCCAGGGGTGGTCTCCATCAGATCACTAGCTATGCCATGAACCAATAGAGGCCCATCCTTGACCTGTGTCTGTGTGAATCATCAGAAGAGGAAGCTTGAATATTGAAGAATTAATCTGCTAACAGCTTGCTGTCGAAATTCAAATAAGTCAGTGGTTCTCAACCTGTGTGGAGGCGTAAAGAATGCACTGTACTGTTAATAGCTATAAACTGCCACAAAGTTTGGTAGTCACAAAATAACGTTGGAACACAAATTGCAATAGCGACGAGAGAAAACTTTAAATTCCCCAAATTCTTGGAATTATAATGATTAGAGGCGACAGAAATTCTTGGTTCTCCATGTGTACGAAAAATGAATGTCCCAACTAATACTTTTTGACTGCAATTTGTAAACAATTTCCTCCCCTAATCTGTAATTCTGTGTACGATAGAGCCCTTTAAATGAATGATTATAACAAAAAAAAATTGTAGAATACTAAAAAACAGGAAGCAGAAGACAAGTTGAATAGAATAACAAATGAAGTTTCCAATGAGATTACATCTATTCAACCGAAATTACAATATGTTTTAGAAGAATTAAATAAAACACTTCAACCAGCTGCAATGTTAGATTTGAAAATTCGACAAATTGAAGAAGTATGTGAACATAATTCTTCTCAAATTGTTTATGTGATGGGTTTATTTACAAAAATGTGTGATTTACAAAATCGTATGTATACAGCTAAAGAGGAATATTATCAACATTTAGAATACTATAGAACAGAATTAACTGATTTGGTAAAATTTTTAATTAATTAATTAATTAATTAATTATTATTGAAAATTAATTAATTTTAGGAAAACGATCTTTTACAAAGTATAATGAAGAATTTCGAAGTTGTCAATAATCATTCTGAATCAGTTAAGGATATTTATGAGAACTTTATAGAATCTACAATTAGTGAATTGAATAAGATGCGTGAATCGTTTAAGCATTTAATTGAGAATGAAGTGACATATACAGCGCATGTTGGTGATACCCCGGTGAAAGTACATAGAAAAGTTTTTGATTTATTGAAATCGTATCAAAAAGAAATATCTACAGTGGTATGTTTGTTAATTGATTTTTAAAATTGATTTATTTTTGAATGATTACAATTGTAGAGAGTTAATATTGATGGATTATTAAATATTGAAGAAGAAAAGAATAAAAATGACACAGAACCGAATAATATTGTAACTGAAGTCGATCTATGACGATCGCTTTTTTATTGAAAAATTATACATTTTTTTTAATAGGTATTGTTTGATGCAATTAATAAATTAATTTTAATAGTATTATTGTGTTTAAATGTTCCGCCAAGAATTTTGATAGTCCTTTAATTAGATTGGAAGCTGTTTCTCGAACTATTCGATCTTAGGGAAGAATATTTAGCATTAGGAAGTCGTATGTTGTCCGTATATTTTAAATTCTGGACTCATAAGGAGTGGAGAAACTATATCAAAGTATCCAATGTGATTAGGGCGTCAATTGTTTTCAATCTAGGGTACACAAATTTGCTAAATCGGCCCTAAATTTGGATTATTTATATTGGCAATGATGTATTCTTGGTTGCCTAGTGTGTCTCCTGACGTCACAAATTCGAGCATTGTCGAACAGTTGACTCGTGATTTTAAAGGGAATTGACAGGTTTCGTGTTCGAAGCGATTTAAAAACAACCCGTCCAGCTGTTCGGTGCAATTTAAAAACACGGGTATTGTAGATCAATTTTAAAAAACCACAATTAAATTACAATTCGTAGAAGTACACTTTTATTACAATAAATTTGATATATTTTTTTCTATTTTCATTAAAATATTGGTAAGTAATCCAATTATCTTCGTTTCGATTATAGAAGCCCACAACAACAACTTGTTGATTCCTAATTCAATGTTTTATGATTTTAGGTCAATAAAATGAAAAAATCATCAGTTAACGTCCAACAATGGGTTGATACACTATCAACACCACCACCAACACAATCAACAACAACAAACACCACCAATTTCTA